>LYUA01000675.1:349249-360634 GCA_002093875.1 Calopteryx splendens
TTAAACTCCACACCAACTGGTGAAATCAACGCAGGAATCAGCAATAAACTAGAAGCGCACTTTAAATTACGCAACGGAAAAAACCATTGCTATTTCGTAATTCAAGTAAATTGAAAAACTCTAACGAAATCAACAACTTTTTTGGGATTTGACACCACTGTGCGCCGTGGTGAAAAAGTTGGTTATTCCGATCACTTGGCTTCTTCTGATTAGGGACTCGTTATTTTATTCTCCTTCCCACTTTAATGATTTCGCCTAAAACCTTGGTAGGGTATTTGGACAAACTAACATAGTTTTTTGCGTACCAGATATATGAAAACTCATTGGTGGAACAAAAAAATTATCCCTGAATTATTTACTAAGAAGATATTAGATCTGTAAGCCATAAAAATGCCGTAGCGTAACGTGCAGGCTGGAATACTCTGTAGTCTAGTAGTTTCGATAATGGAAATATTTCATGATAAATTAATTTGATGGACTACATTTTAAATTTTACACAACGTCTCATTAAAGTGCAATGACATTATTAAACTCCACATTCTCTTCCTCAAACAATCCAGCCTTCGGGGTTTCAGCTTTTGCCTTTAAGACTTAAAAGCTTTTAGCTAAGAAATACAGAATAATATACGTACAAAGTGTACATATAATATTCTTTCATTCATAGACAATCAGCAGGTATCAAAATTCAAAAACGCTCTCATCCAGAATTGTTAATATTATAAGCGTAATCGGCACGTCATAGGCAATAATAAGAATTCTTTAAACTTAGCCAAAACATGTAAAGGATTCCAGTGAAATCATGTTAAAAACAAATGACTCGTTGCGTTTAGTAATTCAACGATAGTAGGAGGTTACTGCGATAGCAAGACATACAAGACTCCTGAGGGCCCGTTATTTTAAGAGCAAGCATAAAGAAATATCAGTACACCGAAGAACTAGAAACGTGACCGCTCTGCACGAGCCGCCGAGAATCACGGAAAAGGCGTGGAATACGGCTTTCTCCATAGAACAGGCTATTGGTCTGCCCCTAGAACTGAGAGGAACATTGAACCTCATACAACACACTATTCCACGGACTAAATCCTCACCTGTAGCACGTGCTGCAGGGGACCGCACTTATATGAATCATAAAGTACAACTCCTGATTATTTTAACAGTGCTGTCTCCAAGTCGTGGCGCCAAAAATATAAACCCAATTCTAATTTCGTCACAGTGGAACGTGTACCATTCCGTGTGTTCTTTCTTAGCGAGAAGATTTTTTTTTCTTTTCATGTGGGATAGATTGATTACATATTCCTTCATGTCTAGACACACCCAAGACCTATTAAAAACATGTAAAGAGAATTAGATATTGGACGGTTCATTTGCTCAGGGCAAACCATATTCTGCTTGAAAGAGATTTCCGAATGTTTGAACTTTAACACGTTAAATCGACACTAATGGAATTGAGAAGATTAATTGCACCCTTCAAATTAATTACTCTTTTAAGCCTTTTCTTGCTACAATATTAATTTCACAATTTATCGATTGCCAACACTCTCAATCAACTAATTTTTCGGAGCACTAAAATTAGCTGACCACCAGCTTCCTCTCAGTGAATTTTCCGTGCCAAAAGACATTTTATTGCATCTGTGGAAAATTATATTATAATTTTTTTACCGTGTAGAAGTGACTTCTGAACGGTGACTTGGGGGGGCGAGGTAGTCCAGTGGGTATGGCGCTGAGCTACTACTAACCGGAGGGCCCGGTTTCGATTCCGGGTGACGTCTCTGAGCACCCTCAGCTCCACCCAAACTATGTACCATTTTTCGGGTACCAGGTCATCCTCGGAAATCACATGCGATGCAGGGAAAGGAACTGGCCACCCTACCCTAACGTGTGAATTTCACACTCCACATTGGGCTTAGTTCTGGGTGAGCCCTACCGTGTTCGTGCAAAGTATGGCTCAAATGTATGAGCAGGTTCACCTCTTATTTATTCTATAAAAATTTTAATGTTTTACTAGTATTTATTATTTCTTGATAGTTTAATTATTTTCTTTTACTTGTAATTTATCTTTATCCCACACCTCACACAACTGTCCCTGGGCTAAATGGTCTACTAAAATTTCATTATCCACATATCTAGAGTTAATCAGTTCTCCACCTGTTTTCAACTCTACCCCAATACATGGGACATGTCACACAATTTCGTGTGCAAATTGGCTATAAAGCAGGAGCTGCTGTCTACTTCTATGAAATTTATCCGCTCTAACTTGTCTCTATCTCTTCCAAGATAACAATCAATAAAATAGAAACAAAAAGCTCAGTATTTATTTTAATAGTGTCATTATTTCAATGGCTTCATGTCTCCCCTTGCCCTTCATACACTTAAATTGCATATACACACAAACGGTTTGAAAATTTCTGCTGCAGATTTCTCTCAGTACTTCCTTCGCTGCGCGCGAAATAAAATGGTGGTAATTCTCGTTCCTAATTGTCAATTCCTTTCGGGCTATAATTAAATTTCATCTAACGAAATCTTCTGGCCCAATAGGTCCGTCATAAGTGCTAAAAAAAGATCAGAAACTTCACCTTCCATTTTCTCACCATTGATCGAGTTATTTCGTGGACATTGACCATTCTACCTACCTCGTTCATTTTCCTTTCCCGTAGTTCTTTTTATCTCTCTACCTGACACTCGTCGACTACAAGTGCCCTCATCCACCTAATTGCGTCCATGGACATCACTAGCTGTAATAATTGATAAAGAGTTAGGCATCTATTCCATATTACCCAGCGTCACTTGAACCACAAAATTTATGTTACACACAAGTTATTTTCGTTCCAGACATAATACCTCTACTTTGAGAAATTTATTTATTAGGTTATTAGGGTCGAGTCATATATCGACGCTTAGTGAAGAAAAAATTATCAAGTCAGCAGTTGCAAGGAGAGTGCAACCTATACTTTAGGAAATACATTTAATAAGCTAATAAATAATAAATACAATAATACATAATAAATCTTTCATTATCGTCAGAAGCTTTCAGTGTTCCGAATTTCACCAATTCGCTCATTTTGAAATGGCACAACCTACAATAACGCTCTGGTTATTGTTATCAGTAGCAGGAGAATATACACCTATTGGATAGCTGGGATGTGCACTATGCAGAATTATGATTGGAGAATATACTTCCAAGGGAAGTAATTACGGTTCATGGACTCAGAACTCAAAATGGCATTTCCGAAAGTTACAACCAATTGATGAGGGGGTTTTCGGAGTTTTCGAAATCTTACGATCCAATGGTAAAAAAGCAAAAATAAAATGATTAAGAGCTAAATAATCTCCTTGAAATAGGCTAAGAATTTATAGACAATGATCACCAAAATTATTGCCAATACACAAATTTTACGTAATATTTGACAACTAATATGCGAGTATAATGTTTACCAGTCTCTAAAGAAATTTTACATTGGAGACCCAAGAAACTACGAGAGCCGTTTTCACCTATTTCAATATGATAGAGTTTCGGGGGTAAATTGTTCAGATTTACTTATTAGAAGCGAGTTAATTAAAGATAAAGCCACTTGGCTTTCCATAGAAATTTATATCACGGTACGACCCGGGTTTTGTTACGTCGCAACATCATCAGGCACAACATCACCTTCATATATTTCTGCGGAAAACTTAGTGACACAATCTTTCATTATGAAGCAATTCCACAAATTTACAGCCAAAACCATCAATTATATAGAAGCGAGTTGCCAATTTCTCAACTACCCCTGCTAACTAAAGGGACCTAACCTTACCCCAGCTGCAATACGTGACGTCGTTGCTTACACTTAAACCTACACTGAATTAGGTATATCATCGCTTCGCAAACACAACCGACATTGAATGCAGCTTCACTGACAGCGATCCCCTTCACCCCAAGCACTTCTTACAGCTTGGAAAGGGTGAACACACCCCGATAAAAATTACAGCAGGTGATCGGTGGATATCAAGCGTCGGGGAAGATGAATGAGGTACACCCGCGCCGCCTAATGGTAGTTTCTTCCCTCGTCCTGGGGATCAGTCACCCCCTAGATGGCGCCACAGTCTCCTCGGCCCATCATCTCTCCGAGGCACTCCTTGCGTGAATGGATTCGGTCCAACGAGGATACGAGCGGACAATCAAAGGCACGTCATGTGCCGCCAAGCCGCTCTGCGTGACCGCCATCCAGAAGAACCTCCTCTCGCGGCGGCAGGGACGAGTCTCGGCTAGCGCCGCCGCCTCGCCAAGTGCGCGAAAACGGAGGAAAGCCGTTTTATTAAAGATTCGCGGAAAAGTAATCACGCGAGGAACGACTAACAGGCATACATACAGACGTGGGATGAAGGGGCCCGAAGAAACGGGCAAGTGTGTGTATGCGGGCTGCAATCAAGAGCGATTGCCCTTCGGGCGTCTCTCCCTTTTTTTTACTCCGCTTCATTTTACCCCAACGGGGCATTAGAACGCCGCAAATACCTATACCTATTGGAATGGGTCCTGCGGGATTGCGTGGCTCTCTCCGCCACATGCGTGATTCGAGCATAAACCGAGAGCTACACAAGGTAAAAGCTGAGGATGAACACGGAAAAATAAATATCACGTGAATGAATAACTGGATCGTTTTCAGAAAATTCGCACGGCGCTGGCCAGTCCATTAATGAGTGAGAGCGATTAATTGCAGCCCACTTGAGAGAAAAGCTATATCGTTGCCTTCGGATCGGAGAGCCTTGGGAGATTTAAGTTTTTTAATTAAGGGAGCTTCAACGGCACCCCAAATGTGGCAGTTGATTATTTCCTATAAAGGTTGGGTATTGATGGACTTCCAGATTAATGAGCTAAACATGTTTTTCAGCAGTGAGGTTTATCAAAAAAAACGGCTACCTAATTATTACACTGCAATCATTTCTTAATGTTCTCTCAAAATGGCAGCTTTACGTGTTGCAACAGGTAAATTGCGTTTAATCTACCCAATAACGTCATGTGCTAAGGAATTTCCGTGATATTTCAAATGTGTCCCTTACAATTAAAAACATCGCATCCTCAAATTGCCAAAACCGTCGACACTTGATGGTGATTGGGGAGTAGAGAATATTGAGATAATTTTCTAGATCGTTTGCATTATCTTTTTCATGAGAGAAAATTCTACAGACAAATGACGTGGAAGTAAACACATTTGTAGACTTAGAGCTTTCTGGCAAGACTTGTTGGAACTTTATTTCGAACTCAATAAAAAGACATTAGCCCATACATAACAATATATTCCGACCCGGATTTTAACTTATAGCAATATCTCCCCTCTTTGAAATTTACAATACGTTGAAACTCGTGTCAGAAATATATTGTTTCCTGTGGGCTTTACAATATTTTTATTGTGTTCTTAGATATTGGACATACTTTTTTCATTCCTGTACGGAAGTGCGTTATCAAATAAAATCACAGTAATCAACCCGTAGGTCGGTTTCGTAGGTGAGGATAGAGATCAAGCAGTACTAAGCCCTCATATGGCGCGTGAAATTCACACCTCAGGGTAGGGGAGCCAGTTCCTTATTCCCGGTGCCGCCTGTGGATGACCTGGTACCCGAAAAATGATACACAGTTTGGATGAAGCTGAGGGTGTCCTGAGGCGTCAACCTGAATCGAACCCGGGCCTTGAGATTAGTAGCACAGCGCTCTTCCCACTGGACTACAAGGGACTACTATGACGCGCGCATAGGCCGTGAGCAAAGACATGGCCTGGAAAGCTCTGTCGGAAGTAATTTTTTAAAAACGGAAGGCCAAATGTTTTAAAAATCAACTTCCTATTCTCTTGCGTTTCGCAAATGTTACTGTTGCACTCAGCATATAAACATTTTTGTACTGAACAACATTTGGACCAGGACCGTCCTGTGGTTCAAAGTTGACCACACATTATCTACGTCATATCATACAAGCAGCCACGATGGCGTGTGCCGCGGGATTTTAAGTTACCCGCCAATAATAATTAGAGTAATTGGTGATTTTTGGCATTCAATACAATTTTATTTTCAGGAAGTTCGAATTGTCGCTGTCCTATGGAGTGTGTTATAGAAAGGGAAATTACTTACAACTTTGCCCTCTCCACACAGACTTCATTTAAATTAAGCTTCAAAATTATTTTTATTCAAAACTTCTTACGATAATTAACCGCTATTTGAAAGGTTCATGCCTTAATTTGGATATCAATCAATATATTTTAGTTGAACCGTCACACATATAGGTATTATTAAGGCCTCGCCCAGGTTTTAACTCCTTACTGTTACTGTTCTATTACACTCATACAATTATACTCTCCCCTGAAGAATTAGGAAAAGTAGCAAAGAACATTATAAAAGAAAAAGCCAACGCATAACATCAGTAAAAACAAATAAAAATGTGTGTCTGTACCTCCTCCACCAGATATTTGCTTGTTTTCCTGTGATATTCTTATTTTGCACAATGGACGCCAAGGTAGATTCTTAGCCAAGTACTTTCCAGTACCTACACATAAAATTTGGGGAAAAAATATAAATGCTTCCTTCACCAAAAGATGATTTTTCTGCATGAATCGAGCTTTGCTGAAGAAGTCCGTTTATCAGGTTTTTAATTAAATGTTACATTTCCGCTAGCATTTAATGCATATAGGTATGGGAAGTACGTTTGAAAATCTGGTTTAAATTAACGTAAATACGTAGTATATGCACGACTTCATTGATAATTTAAACGCAACAGTGACCTTTCTGGCAGAGGAAAAAAAAACATGCGAGCTTCAGGGAAATACGCCTAACGAGGAAATAAATTGTAAACCGACGTAAGAAATGCTACGACATAATTTATTCTACGATCCAGCCAACAACGCTTGTTTCACGAAGTTCATCTCATAGGCACTTGGCGTGTGCCTGCGTGTCCCATTCACTGTGTCGAGGCATAGGCCGACTTTTCCCTCGTCGCCCGATAAGGGAAGCGAAAGAGGCGACCCGAGAGACTCAAACGGGATCTCAGAATACTAGGGAATGCACAGGAGTCTCCAGCGAAACGTGACAATTTTAAAAGTTAAACTTCAAACTGTGCTCTTTACGCGATGTCCACAATTCCACTCCCCAGTCCCGAACTCCTCTTACTTCCCTCAAGTGGTCTGCTCCAACTCCTCGTCCCACCCGATGCAATTAATCATGGAATGGGTTAGTCCATAGCATTTTGTGTATTCCAATTAAAACCAACATGCCCCCTTATGTTGTTTTATTAGGGATATTCTACTGAGCACACCCGGAAAATAAGGGATGAAACTGATTATACAAGAGTAAAGTATACGAAAAATCATTTAAGTAACGTGGAATAAAGTTGTGAATCGAGCTACAAATTTTTATAAATTAGGCAACCAGTACCTTGGTAATAGGTGCATATAAAAATACATTTGAATGACAAAGAGATATAGGTAAGTTAAAAATCCTAAAAAAATCTTCAGCAGAGCTCAATATTTTGTTTCTGAATATTCCACAAGTAATTCCGATCCTATTTGTACTTTTTATCAATGCAAGCATTTTAATTCCACCGCATCTTAATTGGTATGTCATTTCTTAAACTTCAGCGAATCAACTGGACTATACTTACTTCTACAAAGGTATTTATAAGTTATTCCCTTGGTTATATTGTGGTTTCCCAGAGAGGATAATAAACGTTTTAATTATTATTTTTTCAGGCATTTTCCATCTTTCACTACCACGTACTTCCTCCCTCATAAAATTGTTTTTCCTCCATCCTCTCCGCCATTCGTCCTTTTCTCACCATCCTCCCCTCTTTTCAATGCTGCATTTATTTCTTCCCTTAATATTCCATCATTCCGACCCCACGACTCTAAATTTTGTGCATTTCTACTTTCATAGTAACTAATCTTTAGCGGGCCCCAAACAATCTAAAATTCCTACCTCCTATCCTCAAATGGCATACTCGCTTGACATAATCTCTCAGGGATACGGAATGATCTCCGGAACATTGAGCTACAGAAGGTTCCATTACGCCCGTGATTAAATCAACACGGGAAAAGCGGTGAGGTCCTGATACTTGGTATAGTAATGCGGTGTTTTTCCGTCGTCTTCCACCTAGCCGTACTTGGGCAGTTAGTGTAACTGTTAAAACGCACGCAGATAGATGACTGTTGTTTCACCGACCTATAGTAATCTCCACCTTCACTCATGTGAAGGACGGCTGCTATCCCTTCTTCCGTGTTATTGGTGGCATCCACTCTCCCAGTCGGGGCGCCCTCATGAGCTTTGAGAGTATTTTTACGCCATCCTATGCCAGAATTGACCCATAATGCGCTTATTTTCCACGACTGATTATTCGCAGTCAATAGCCATTTCTATAGGTCCATTCACTATTCGCAACCCCGTTGACGCACTAGATTACATTAAACCCATTTGGGAGCTGATGATTTGAGTTAAATTTATTTTTTTTATAGAGTCGGCAGACTTTTAACCCACCTCTACTTCGATTTCAGCGATTACCATTTGGTCAGTTTCATGATTTAAGTTCTCGATTCCGGTCACCTTCAGCAAGCCACTGAGAGACCCTTAGCATCCGTAGCTTGCAACTGCGAACGAACACCGATTGAATGCTCCAAACTAGTGTCACATCAGACAAGCGGTTGGAGGCACCGCTCCTTATTTGCATACTTTCCATGGACATGAATCAGAGCACTTTGCACCTCTCCTTGCATTACAGAGAAGTTAAAGTCACCTATTCACCAAAATCCAAACCCGCAAACAAGTTCCAATTCAACCAACCTATGGGATACTTATTAGAAAACTACTAGGGCTGTTCAATAATGAAATTTTTTATTCGCACAATTTATTTTGCAAACTTTTAATTTTTCTGTTAAACTTCTAGCATATGTGTAATGTACGAGTATATGTGGTACAAGTTTCAAAGATTTGACTCCAGCATTGCATCATCGGTATCCGTTGAAAGTTGAAACATGTCCAGTTTGCCTAAGGCAGCATTTAGCTTTCCGCGAAAGTGCTTCTTCCCGTTGGGGGACAGAAAAACGTCACATGGAACTAGGTCTGGACTACAGGGAGGATGAGGAACACAGTTCACTTTGAATTTCGCGAGGTATTCGCGAGCTTGCACGCGAACGTCCTGTTCTCCAGGCATGAGCAGTCTCTGAACCCTCAGTGCGCAAACACGTCTTATGCATCTGTTATGAAATGCATCTGTTACAAACGTGTGGAACGAAATTTTCATTATTTCTGATAAACTGATTTCATGATTTCTGATCTGCTCTTAACGTTATCATATTCGGGAACTTTCTCTCACAATGGCAGCAGTGGTTGCAATGTTTACTTCCGTAAGTGCAGTGATTGGAACTTCGGTTCCATCTTCCTGTGAAATTGTCTCCCTAAATATTTTAAACAATTTTCTAGCTGTGCATAGGTAAGAGAGGAATCTCCCTAAGTCTCCTGTAACATTACATCGGCATCTGCTGAAAATTTGTCCAGGTTAAAGAAATATTTCGATTAAACGTATTGTCTCCATCCTCCATCGTTGCCCTAGGCGAACTGAACATGTTTCAACTTGAAATAGATGCCTCAAAAACAAACTGGATTCAAATCAATGAAAGTTGCATCATGCATCCATTAAAATTAAGCTAAAAACATAAAGCTAACTCTTTAAACACTAATTTACGTGAATAAGAAATGTAAGGTCACTCCTTATCGAACAACCCTCGTATAGGATGTCAGGGGCATTTGGTATGTGGCGTGAATGTCCGGGGTGAAAACACCCCCTGCCACGCATTCTAGTGATAGATTACATAAAAACGTGAAGATATAGGCGTAAGATACTACGACTTCTCACTAGCTGTTTGGTGTTCGATGCAAAATATTCCAAATTTCATTTAAAGTCCATAAGACTCAACATAGTGACGATTAAAAAGAAAATAAGAAGTAACCACCATAGCCATCGAGTATTTTACGAGAATATTGGAGCCTATGGCTAATATCCACACCGTAAGGGCTGTCTGTCGACATAAGAGCCCAAGGTTTGGCAGAAAAATTCAAGAGTATTACTCCAATGTCATTGGGAGAATGTTTTTGCATTATAGAAAATTTTACATGATTAACAATACGAAAAAAATCGTCAGGAAGTAGGTTACCTATAAGATCACATGAACAATTATCCTAATCTCTACTACGTGTTACAAAATGTTCTCTTCGGCAAAAAGCAAAAGGCAAGAAAGGAGAACCTATCAGTAAATATAACTTATTTTCCACAAACTCCCATTGCCAACAGCGCAATATTAATACGTAATTGTATGCATAAATTTCACGATATTCCCGCACTTGAACTCCATCATCAATAAATTCAAAGCAGCGCCCCCAAAATCCATTACAATAGTAAGGCAACTAACTGCTCATTCTCTAGTGATCAGCTTTAACCGATCACAATTAATCAAACCTCAGTAATTTCTCCTGAATCCAGTTAAAACCGTTCAAATGGTTCATCACTTTTAGAAACGTAACTCAAATGCCTTCTATGCTGAAAAAACTATACAGTGCACTCCAATTTAAGAGCCCACTGCTTTCACTGAAGTAGTCACCATTCAGAAATAGGCACTTCTCTTCGTCAGCTCCATACTACGCGATACTTCTTTTTATTCTACCCACTGCCATCATAATCCTATGATACGATCCATTGATCAATTGAATACGGGACCAAATTTTGACCACCTCAAAAAATTCCCGATTCCCGTGGATCATTCCGCTTAGCAAATGAAAAAGTGAAATCTCCCGTTTCCCTCTTTCGCTTAGATTGTGCCCCCACAATTCATATAGGTATTCCGTTTCCCTCCCATAAAACTTTTTCACAGTATTACTCAGAAATCCAATGCTTTTTCCAAAAATATCCTGGGCTTGTCTAATTTGTTGGCCCTTTATCCTCCTCACCACACTGGCTGCCGCCGAAATTATTAATTTTTTATTTATGGAACCGCTATATAGTTTTTATGGCTAATCCATAACCTTTTTGAACCCTCGAAGAAAAGGTATTCATAAAATCATTTCAACACACCTCATATATAAAATGTTAAAAATGAAAAATGAAGGTCACCGCAAGAAGCCATTTCCATAAGGAAAACGTGCCTGGCAAAGTAACCCGAAGAAAATACAGCTCACGAATATCTAGATGTAAACAAGGGTTCAAACAAATGTATGTTTACTTACTCAAGAAAAACTATCACCCCAATAAAGTAGCACATGATAATTGCATACATTACATACCTCTTCTTGGAAGAAAAAATATAAAGTTAGTCAAATTCTAATCTAGGTATGCCAAATTATGGCTCACGTCAACCAGGAAGGATAATAGTTGAAGAATTATCG
>LYUA01000676.1:120141-130467 GCA_002093875.1 Calopteryx splendens
ATGGTATTAAAGTAAATGTCACTTTGAAGAAAAACTGATATGTTGTGCCAGACATTGTAAGAGTTGTAATAATGCCGTAAAAGCGGTTTATCCACCCTCCGAAATATCGGATGGGTGCGGTGCCGTGGGACTGGCTCCCCACGTCGAAGACCGGGGCTCTAATCCTATGGTTTGCTAAAATTTTCGGTGAAATTTATTCCAATACCTCTATATCCCAAGTGAACCTTTCCTGTCCGTTGGGTTGAAATGTGACGTGCGTCTTTCGTTAATGGTTGACTAATGACTATTCCAGAATTCTCTTCACCTTTCTTCCGCTCCCTAAGATTCTTCACCTCTCCCTCTACGAAAGCCTCAAACACAATACTAATGCATTCTTAGTGGGGCAAGCAACCTCAGCTTTTCGGGCCTCTCCCCTTATAGCCCAACTACTGCGCCTTCAAAGTTTTCTGATGCGTGGGAAGTATGTATCTATGAAGACTGATCCGAGGACAGTGCCTTCTTTACACTTCGTCAAATTCTTTTTTTTTCAATTGAGTAGATGCAAGCGTGATATTGTAGAAGGCTAATATGATTATTGTTAAAAGAAAATAACTTTTCCACTGTTAACAAAACTTCGCTGCGACCATGGTCTCGACGTTACTCCGTCACCATCGTGGTTTATGATTTTCTTTCAACAAAAATTCTTTTGTTTATTTACGACCTCTAGGTTTTTTCTCTTATGGACAAAAAAAAATTTTTTTGTAAATTCTTGGTCTTCCATTCTAAACGTGAAGTTACTTTATAAATCCAAATCAGTGTACTCTGACTCTAACTACTACTGACTCCCGACTCAAATTTTGGCGTGATTTCACTCTCCTCTTCCTCATGATCGAAACCAAGTTCTGTCCCTTAGTCTTCATCTCTCACAGTTCATTTAGAACGATTTCACGCCATCCATCGTGAGTAAATATTTGTTTTATCCTTGTGAATCGTCAAATTTGTGTCTCCTTTGCATCATTGAAATTTCAATTTAAAATTAGGTATTCTTTCTTAGACTGGGGGAGGCAACTAACGAAAAACGAGTTTGGAAAAAAAAGGCAACCTTTGACTGAGGAGGACAGGGGATGAATCCGTGATTCAGTTATTTAACTCACGCAAGAAGAGTTCCCTCGTAATCATTTCAAGCGGATCATAATAGAAACCTTATTTAAACAGTAGGAGGGATAAACTAGAGCTGGTGGAGCAGTTCACGTATTTCGGTTGCATTTTGGAGGAAAATGGGCGTAGTGGTGGGGACATTAGGAGAAGTACTGCATTGGCGAAAGAAGCATTCGCTGTGAGGGAATGGGTTATTTCACCTTGACGCTAAATCGCAGTTTTATTCACGAATGCAATAGACAAATCAAAAAAATATTTTCATTAACAAATATTTTTCTCCAACTGTCATCTGGCAACTCGTAAAACGAAAATATAAACACTCCAAAGTCGCCGCCCATTCTGTAACAGTTACTACGTCATCGGATTCGGCTTGGGCATTTTATTTTTAAACTCTACCTTTGACCTTTGAGAATGAGCGTATATTACAGTGGTTTGAGACGTGGGAATGGAGAAGAGATGAGAATGGAGAAATCGCATTGGGCCGGGAGAAACATAATCGGCGAAGTTTTAAATAGGGTGGGAGGAGAGGAAGTTTTTAGGCGAAATTCGAAGAAGGTAGGTAGAGAACGCTTGTGGAGGTGATACTGAGAGGCACTGAGAAATTAAAAGGCCGTAATAGAAGGGAGAATGGCTGGGAAGAGGAAGGAAGAGGCTAGGCGTTTTGAGTGGCATGAAGGCAGGTAAAGAATACGAATAACTGAAGAAGGACAAATAATATAGGGCAAACAAGTACCACGCGGTATTTAATATGTACCTAATAGTTGTTAGGGACCGTCCAAAATCTACCCTTTTTCGGTAGTATTTGCACGGTCTGTGATAGTAATTATAATGGGAGGACTGTTGGAGTCAGTTGAACATTAGGGATAGATAAAATGTTTAGTATGAATGTCTTGATAGGAATTTAAAAATCTGAGGAGCTATTGATAAAATTCGACGTTGATATGAGTCTAGTTTCCATACCATTTCAACGGAAATGTGCACGCGTAAAATTTTCCAAACGTTTTTAATTCCAAAAGATGGCAAAATCACCTCGAAGAGTACACTAGTTGTTTTGAAAATTGGGATATAAGATTAATGGAGACGTTAATACAGCGTAAGAGCTGCAGCGGTCTAATAATAGTCTCGTCCAGGTGCCGGCTGTTATAAACTTGGACTTTAATTGCTAAATCACTCGTCTGACGTGGTCGGCTTAATGCTTGTATATGATACTAAAAAAAGGTAGACTGGCTTTGGGTATGGATTTAAATTGCATACCGAGTATTATTAATCATTTACTGAAGCTCTAACCATTTCCCCACTCATTTTCCCCTGCAGTCCATTACTAAATTGGCGCTTTACATCTGAGTAATTCCGTCATTACGATGTAAATGTTGAATGAATCGCAGACGTTAGTCGAGTCTAGGAACTTTCCCCGCGATTCGTCAAGTGCGAAGTTCTTTGAATTGCTGATACGGTAAAATTCTCGAAGCCATTCCTGCCCGTATGGACTTTAAACTTAATTAGATGCTCACGCAAACGCCTCTCTTCAATAGCAATAACCTCTCCATTGAATTTATGGCAAAAAATTGCCTCGGTGGAGGATCTTTAAGGAGGGCATATAATCCACCAGAAGGTGATAAATTAAGGACAAAAACGCACCATAACAATATGGAATTTCCATTGGAGCACGCGTGATCAAAGATTGCCGTCGAGAAAGTGTGAAGACGTTTTTCTTTTTAAAGAAAGAGGTCTTACAATAATTTCGACGGCGATAGTTATACGCCTTCCGATGTTTAAGACCATTACTGTAATCAGCAATCTGAGATTCAAAGTTCAGATGTTGACAGAGACCTGTCAACCATTTATTGCATGATTATTATTTGCATTTGCTCTCCACATTTTTGCTTTTAACTGTGGCCCTAACGGGTTCACGGGGAATACGTGGGGAACATTGATCGGATGGAGCGTGTGTGTATTTTCTCCAGTTTTCAATTCAAAAGAAAGACGCTCGAGGTTTTATGCGCACAATATCCTGCCATTGTTTGGTCACGGCTGCCAGTCAATGGTTTATCGCTCCTTCCTAATTGACTGACATTTCAAGTAGGCCTCAGAGATCCCCTCGGACGGCGGACGTAATTTTTGAGCCGCGTGAAAGCACCGGAAGTCGACAGTTAATCGTCACTAACTACTGTCCAGGCGGCGGAATTGAGCCAGGAGTGTAGTTTTTTTTCTTCTTTTCATCCCGCCCGCGGCTACTGGCGTCATCCCTCGGAATACCGTGGTGGACCGAAAGAAATCATGCCACGCATAGGCAAGCCCTCTCTCCCGCTTCCCATCCCTTGGGAGCATTCCGAGTCGGCTAAGATTGAAATTGATGGTCTGTTGTCGATAATATACTGGTGACAGCACTTGAGGACAACACAGCGCGGCAGACGTATCTGATCCCTCCAAGGAATCCGAGTATGTTACGCAATTGGTTCGTCGAAAAAAAAACCTATAGAAATCGCGATGTCCACGATCCCTTTCATGGTAATGCTAACGAAGACTGCGTTCGAAAAAGTGATTTGACTTACAAACTCGTCCTGAATCAACTCTCCCCACCATATTGAATATCCATCCGAAGCGTGATTCTCGACGTGAAGTCCTTGGCAATGCAGAATAGTCGGCGACTCCCTTTCTTTTCGCTAAAAGCAGTATTATTTTACTAGCTCTGTGGGAGTTTTTTTTTAACGGGTCCAACTCCGCATTTACGAGGCTTACTCTCACTATACCCTCTCGGAAATATAAATTTGCGGTTAGTAATTTTGAAAAGATTACTCTAATTCTTTTCATTATTCATCATTCATAGTTCTCCACGTTTGACACTTTTGTTCCAAGAAATGGCTACTTCAGTGAAAAAAAGTTTCAACGGAAAAAAAAAATTAATTACGAACATTAAAAATGCTCCAAAACATTTTAATGACAGATATTGACCAAACATTGAGGGTTAAAAATTCAATTCTAATATTTAGGAGAAAAAAGGAAATTGATTTGGAAAAATATGCTGCACAGAAAAGGATTCATAGAATTCAAAGAGCACGTGGTATAACTAAAGGTGTTTACAAAGAAAGCGTGTATTTAAGAATGCGAAAATAAGACATTTTAATTCAATAATATATTACTAAAGCCAGAATGTCTATATGCAATCTAATGCCTTTCATTGAATTACTATTTAGACAAGTTGTAAACGCTAGAAAGACGGAGTGTTAGGAAATTACGTGGCCCACGAGAAACTGCAGAGGATTGTAAATTAAGAAGTAATGATGAACTATATTAAAAACTAGAAGATATAACGGAAATAATAAAAAAGGAGGTTGACATTTTGTGGGCATTTATACAGAATGGATGACAACAGGTGAACAAAGCGGATCTTTAAATGTCTTTGGGAAAAAGAAGACATTAACAAGTTGGATCCAAGAGGCAAAGAAAGACTTGGAAAGAAACAACGTAAAAGAAGAAGAGGCTAGTGTAAGCATGGCTTTCAGAGATAAAGTTTTAAAATTGAAGAAGTTCCGAGGTAGAAGAGAGAAAAAAATAGGTCTTAGGTGGCCCGAGAACAGAAAAAAAGAGTAATAGCTAAAAGATGAAAGAATATTGAAGGAAAATATAACAACTAAGACGAAGGAGTTTAAATTGGCACGTGGACCCTGGGTGGCCCTATGGAAGAGAAGAAGACATTAAAATAAGTATAATTGCAATACACAAAATTGGACACAACACTTAAATTCGGCCCGTCTTTTTTAAACAAACAATTTTAGAGGTACCTCGCGAAATCTCGAATTCTCGGAAGCTCAACTCGCGGATTTTAAGATTCTGTTTTACAAAAAACATCCATGACTTTAGAGCAAAAATTATAATGGCTTAATATTATATTTCTTGTTAGTGTAATAATTCTGAGTAGTAGGTACATAGATTGTATGTTGAGTTGATAGGTATTGTATTTACAATTTTTACCTTCAAAACAGAAAAGTAATGGAGGCAATTTAATTAGGAAGGAAAATTGGTAGTTAGAAATGAATTTTTAAATTCTTACAGTAATTATTAAATACTGATAGTTTAGTAATTTTTAATATGTAGTCAATGAAAGTCATACGGCAAGTGCTCTTGTGAGTTCATAACCGTTTACTTCTAACGATCTCAGTGGAAACCCTTGAAAAGTGACTTTTGTACTTCACGTCTTCGTACTAACTGTTGCACCAGTGCACCGACATCTGCTTTTTCTCTAAAAATGTCGACTTTAGCCTTAATCTTACTCGAGGGGCTCCGCATCCTGCTTGCTCCACGATCCGACTTGGTTATATGAATTCGGACACAAAGAAGTGGAGCGTTAAAAAAGTTCAGCCTCGGTCGTTCGTTTGTCGTTGTTTTTTCGTTTTGTGTTGGGGGGGGGAGGGAGGGANGCAGGGGCGGCTGCTGCTAAAAAGAGCGGCGAGGCGGAGGACGCCGCGAAGCCCTGCGTTCGGTCCTCGGCGTTGTTTTCTCTGGGCGAGCACTACGCATCCTAGCCGATGCCATGAGTTATTGATGATGGTGCCGATAGCATCTGCGGCTGGCCCCCTCAGGAGGGATGGTGAACGGGGCAGGTCCACTGCTCCACCGGTTGCTGCGCCCGACCGTTTAACCCAGATGAGGAAACTCAAGTTCCCCGAGGAACCAATTAGGAGGTTTACGCTCGAGGATCAATGAAAGGGTTTTTTTTTGCTCGAGATTATTCTTTCACCTTATCAGTCTTATTACCCGAGGCCCCCGCGGCCTCGTTACGGTTAGGGCCTCAGTTCCTGCTGCCCTCTTCTTCACCTGGTCACTTCCCAGCCGCCCGAGGGTGGCTTTTGCGTCGACGCGGGCGATTTGGTGCGGAGTTCGTTCAAGCGAATCGGAGAAAGCATCTGCTTACAGTGGATGCATCCGTGCGTTGTGACTTCTTTCGCGCGACTGAAGTGATCCACTCCTAGGGTGATCCTTGATGTACGAAACCTCGTCCCGCAGGCATGGAAACCAAGCATAAATGGCAGCCGGAGCTGTTGTTAGTCTGCGCCGGGCAGCGGAGGGGGAAATGTTCAGCTGATCGCTGTATCTTTTCTGGTTTTAATGAGTCAATTGCACTGAAGCATTTGAATTCTTTTCACGAAAACACATTGATGGATAAAACTTATGGTTTTTTGTGGATGCTAATTAATATTTAGGTAAAAAGTGATTCGAAGTTTAGGAAATTCACCACCATGTACTCTACTTCATTTTAAGACACTGCTTGGACAGAACATTTACCTTACTACTTCTCCGGTTTTTCAATCTGAAGACTGGTTGACTTTAGTCCTAAACTCTCGGCTACTCTCTGCTAATTTTCTTACGACCTGAGCTCATGTTTTTCATATCCCACAATTTGGCCTATGTTTTTGCCGCTTTTTATTCCTCGCATAACCGTACATTTGTTTTTTTCCCAAGCAAATCCATTGTCTCAAGGACTGTTCAATTCATCTGATTCTTTTCTCCTTATAGTAGGCAATATATCGTTTTCCTCCTCTGCACTGTACACTTAGTTGGTCATTTTATTTATTTCATCATTCTTACCTATTTAATTTCAGTAGTTGTCACCAGCGCATTGATTTTAAAGACCCCTTTTCGTCTCTGGTCTGCTTTTTCTAGTGGTCTATTTCCCTGAACAAGTGGTGTATTTAGAGGGGGACCGATTAGGCTATACCTAACCCCTAGAAATTTTACACCAAGAAGAATAGTTGACTAATTGCAAGCTGAGTATTAGGTATTGTTGATAATTTCATGTGGAGTGAAATTTTAATTGGCGCTTTTAAAAATACCAATAAAAAATTAAGTACCAATGAACCCAATCGTAAATATACCAATAAAGCTCTTGGACGGAAGAAATTAATTCTTCGCGCGCAGTTGGCGACGAAGAGTCGGCATTGAAATGAACCTGAAATTATTTTTTTGGCTACGCCACTGCTCTGAACCATCACACTCCACTTTCCGAATGTATTCAAGGGCTTCATCCATACTTTCCCGATTGTAACCGTGTCTTCTTCGGGCGCATTGGGGAAATTTTCGATCTTGAGCGCCTTCATATCTCGACTTCAACTTCGCACTCGATGACCGTCGAACTACTTCCATCCCGTTTTATGCTGCTCGCGAGGCAGGTGAAAGATTCCAATTCCTTTAATTTCACTCCTCGTTGCGTAACACCTGCTTTCAGCTTTCGCATGCTGGGAATTTAATTTCCTTCCTTTTGATGTTTTTGAAAGTGCCCCATGGAGGATTCAAACCCACAAACTTCATGTTTGGTAGGAGAGTTCACCAATCACCACCCGTACCACGCGGATCAAAAAATTGGTCTTTTTCATTTGCAAAAGAGGTATCACCTTTTACGAATTTTGTTTGGGCAATTACTGAAAGTGTTTATCAAACAATATACGAGTGTGGTACTAATTTAAGCGGCTGTAGAGACTTTATGCTCTCCGTTTAATGTACATTCAATCATCAAAGAGCATTTAAAGCTTCGGAACGAACATCCTGGGGATTCAAATAGATGAAGAATGATTTTCGCTCTCAGTTACCCGCAAGTCATCACTTGGAAATCGATTGAAAGCATGTTGAATTATTATTTTTTATTATTTATTAGTATGTAAATGTTTTAATGATGTTAAACATTCTAACGCCAAAAGGAGCATTCCTCTATATTTTTTACGACGTCGGTTGTTACTGAGCAGGGACGTATTTAACTGAATCCTCTTATAAAATTTGGGGCCACCCTCAATTCAGATTACTTAAGTATCTTTATAAATTTAAATAAGTATCCAACTAAGTATATTGTGTACTTCTCTGCAGGAATCAAACTTTAGGTCGGTCCGTGGGATTGCATTTTCTTTACGTTCATTGAGAAAGAGTCCTACTCTTAGTCTAAGAGAACACCCGTCCAGTCCTAGTCTAAGAGCATTTACTTACGGCTGGGGTTCGCGAGCTTTAGAGGGCGAAGATTTGTGCTGGAGTTTGATCATATTAGTAGTACGTGCGGGGGGTGGTGGTTCAGTGGGTAGAGCGCTGAGCTACCCAACCGGATGGGCCTGGTGCGATTCTGGGTAATGCCCCTGGGCACCCTCAGCCTCACACAAGCTGTGTGATTTTTTCGGGTACCAGATATCCTGGGATCGCAGGCGGCACAGGAAAAGGAACTGGCGCCCATACCCTGATGTACACATTTCACACGTCGTTTGGTTTTGTACTGGGTGACCTATACCCTCACCTACCAAACTGAACTTTGGTTTGATTACTGTGAATTTTTCATCGCAATATTATTGAAACTAATTTGTTAGACGAGGACGACATTTTTCTCGGTGGCATGAAGTCAGTGAGCAGTTGAGGTAATATCATGTAAGGAATAAGGTTTTCCTTCCATTCGATTAATCTTTTTAAGCTTGAATTAGCAATCACGATCACAATTCGTTAATAGTACTTCGTGGGAACCAGAATGTTGGCACATATATAGGAATTGCTCCATCTTCCCTGAGTGTGCGAATTTCGCAAGCTTAATTCGGGTTGAACATTAATCTCTCCCACCAAAACCAACCTTCGGCTTGACGTAATATAGTGTATTTTGTTTTGAGACATTGCTGGAGTCCATACTATCATATTATCATATCATATTGGCTTGGCACCGCTCTATTACTAGAGAGCACGCGAACTTTATTGGTTCAGTTGAGTCATGGTCACGGATGGTCCATCCATGACCTGCGAGACGAGCTGAGTCAGCGACAGGTCAAATACCTGATGGCCTACTAACGTCTGATACCTCCTGATATATCTCATGCCTGATGACCTACTAACGTAACACCTCTTTCTTGAGAGATAGCGTTATGTTTTCTGATTTTCACCTACTTAATTTGATTTGATAAATCAGGTGCGAAGTATGTGAACACATTCTTGAGAAAGGTAATTGTTTTCATAATAGGGTAGTTTGCTTTGTGCCTTTTGCAGCGATAATGCGAATCGAGTATGGTTTCAACTCTATTCCAGAAATGGCTCTTGTGGGCATGTGTCCGAGGTAATATATGTGTTTGGAATGTTCATGGTCGCTTAAGAGAGGGCACAAGGAGTATTGGTTTTCTTGCCATTAATAGTTCAAGGAATGTTTCTTATTGGTCAGCTGGGATAGAAGATAATATAAAGAATCCCATGGTTTTCTATGTATCGAAAACGTCCACGAATGAAAAGCTTTAATTCTATCTTTAATTGATGCAACGATAATTTCCCTACAGGAGACTGACAGGATAAAGAGTTACGAACTATGCGTGATGGATTGTTTCATTAGTCCTTAGATACATCATTTTTTTGCATTTTTCCCTTTAAAAAATCCCTGGCAACGTCTCCGTAGGAGAATTTCTAAAAACTCTGTGAGAACGCTATGCAAATCAAGAATGTTAATAGCCCGTGAGCCTTAATTAATATACCTGTTTGTCCTTCTTTCCCTGAATTTATATTCCATGTAACTAACTCCCTGGGGAAACCTTTTATAAATGATGCACGCCCGGGATTAATTTTAAAGTCTAATGGAGTCCAGGATGCACGGGAAATTGTTGAGCACGAGGGAGGAGAAGGGGGGAAGTGACGTCACAGGGATCGTCCGCCAAGGTCTCGCGGTGACGCAATGAGATTAATTTCGCAGCGCAATCACTTTTAAGGAAATATTTTTTCACGTGTAGCCGATTCGTTGTCAGTCCTTGTTGGTGGGGTGTGGGGGAGGTGGAGGGGGAGTTTGAATTATGGCGCTCCCGATGGCCGGGCGCCCCAAGGACACATCCGTTTGTGAAAAATAAAAAAGTAACGAGGAGAGGGGAATTTGAAGTTCATGCCTCCGCCTTTCCCGGCGCATGCATTGTGTCAAAGGCCTGCTGCATCCCTTCTCTCGTCGCCTGGAGATGGGATTCTTTTTCGGGCACTAGTATTTTTTTTATGTCGCTCCTCTCAAAAATGTCGGATGCTCCTCGGGAGGTTTCGGTTCCGTCTATGGAGCCTCCCACCCTCCGCCCCTCCCCATATTTGGAAGCCGTGACGTTTTCCTCATCGCTCCCCTGATTTGGAAGAATGGGCTGGATTCGGAAGATATGTGGGCATTGTCCTCCTCCGGTGCCTGTAAAGACTATTTCAGGTGCGGGTTATTGTGCG
>LYUA01000676.1:146247-161191 GCA_002093875.1 Calopteryx splendens
CGTGTTAAAAAAATGAGCAGTAGACAATATTTTTGTACCAACGTACCAGCTTCATCTTCAATACTTGTACTGTTTGATGTAGGCCTTTTGCCGAATTTAGACAAAACATTACCCTTGAACTACAAACTCCCCGACCAGTAATTTCGTGAGCACGCACGAGCACACCAAATTTATAACGTTTTCCTTCTAATAATTACATTTTCGGGCCAAATCCTTTGCATGGCGATAAAATTTGAAAGCCATCAGGACTTTCGAGAACTCATAAAGTATCGAGATATCAGAATATGAGAAGGCCGAGACTGATGTACAAGTGGTAAATTGGGTTTTAGAGTCACCGGTGCCTTTGACCTGAGGGTTGGTACACTTATTCCAAAGCGTTTTTTTCAGGAAGACGCCTCGGGATGTCGCGGTCGTTATAATAATATACAATGCGCGGCCACTTCAAAAAAAAAAACTTCCCGGGAGGAATCATCAACTCGTTCTCAGAAAAATATATTCCGAACCTTTTGATCAGGTTTATTTAGTGCCGAGATCGATTGGGTCGATTTGGGGTTCGAGGCGAGGGGTTGTGGAGTAATATAGCCTATTGGCCCTAGGTTTGGATCCACAAAGCGCCTCCGGGTTGAAGCTGTACATGTCACTTCCCGCGAAATGTGCACTCTACTCGGAACTTTTGACCCGACAAACGCTCCCATGAAGTGGACCGGGGGGATGGAAAAACATCCGGAGCTCGTAAAAAAATAACTTACAACCTCCCAGAATCCAGGGCCGTTGACTCTTGTGCCTTCTCACGAGAGAGAGAGTGTGTGCCCACGGAGTTTCTCAAACATAATCGTCTCGCTCGAGCGTGATCTTCATTAACATACCCTTTGTAGTGCACATGATGGATCACCTAAAACGTTTTATTAATTCGTCTCGTCCTTTCAATTTTCTCGAAAGATTTCTCGATCCAGTAATATGGCGCTCGGCCGCCATAAGTCGTGCGATCTAAGGATTTGGCACCGCACGCAGAGGTGGTTTCCGACGTGAAAGAAGCACGCTTTACGCCGTTAGCTCCTCCTGGAAAGAATAGAAACGGATTAGGAAAATTAAGGTTTTCATTTGGATTGTTAAGATTACGAATTTAAAAAAATTGAGCAAAATGTTTTAATTGAAAAGACTGGCTGATCAGTAAACATCGCACAAGTCGCAAATTATTGACGTGAGAGAATTTCATTGTAGAATCAGAATTCCAAAAGTTGGGAGGGTATAATCAAATAGTTTAGTTAATTAACATGATATATATATTTATATATATTTGTATAATATATTTCAGGTGTGCAAATGTGAGTATATGTATGAACGCATGACACACTGATGCGTGATGACACATACATGCGTGTGATGCATACGCTGTACAAAAGATGTATGTACGTATGTGAGTATAATAGGTAAAATAGCCGCCTTTCGAGTCACATCTCCTTTAAATGCCATTATTATTATCATTTAATACACATACATCATGTTCTAAAAGCCGCTAATAGGATGTGCGACAGAAACTGTTGGGGCATAAGCCATTAATGATGTAATTCTGGAACAGGTGATAATTTATGTTTACGCGGACGTAAAGAAAAAGAGATAATGAAGGCCAAGTTTTTTTTAATCCGAAGAAGGCCAACCCTGACGAGCTTCATTTTGCTTTTGTTGATATCGTGACCTGTGTGAAGGAAAAACTAGTGTTTAAAATATCACCGTAGGCATTCTATTTCCCTGACTTTAATATGGTTGGACCAATATGCCGACACATCATTGTACCTATTATATTTAATCTCACAGTGTCAAATGTAAATCCCTCATAAGATTAATATGGAGTGGCGAGCCTTTCTGAAAGGCTTGGATAATCTGACCCCTTATCTTCCGTATGAAGAGTCTCCCACCAAGATATTTTTTTTTTCTAAAAACCTCTATAACACTTTATCACTACAACTCATGACGAACGTAGCGAGCTAATGGACTCATTCTGTGAGTATGAACTTCCCCGTTCCGCTCTTCTGCTCTGTTCTGATTATGCTCGCCCTTAAAAATCTTCACTGCCGTCGCTTGGCGGTCGGTCGGTAACGTTCGCAAAGGCCTGGAACCTAGATATGTACAAGCTTCCCGCATTTCCCCGAATCCAATTTTAAGTCTACCATCCCCACCCACCGTTCCGAACCGCAGTTTATAATATGATCTCATTACGTCCCGGACAGGGGAAATATCTCCCCCGTCGCTTCCTCCCTTAATCATTTAGCATGCGATTCCGAGAAGGCGGGCTGCTTCTCTTTTGCGGCTACCGGCGAAGAATTCTCCCCATTAGCCGGGAATGTCCGGTCCGGGATCGGGAACATGGGACTCATAAACCCTTCCCCGGCTCTCCCCCTCTCTCCTCGCCCATCCCACCCTCCGCCTCCGTAATCTCCAGCTCTTTGATTATTACCACAGTCGCCCTTATCTTCACGTTGCCCATGCATCTATGCCCCCATCACCACCCTCGCTCGCATGCTTCCCTTCACCCGCGCCGTAACCGGTATCGTGCTGCATCACTCAAATTGAGCGAACGTTTTATTGCCTTTTGAGCATTGGTGGACGAATCGAAACATATAGTTGGGTGCAGCACGCCGTTTCTGTTTTTTTCCGCTGTCTAGTTAATCGTATTGGTTCAGTGCACGCGCTAAATCTGTTCGATATTTATTTCCTAATATCGACCGTTGATATAAAATAAATAAAAAGAGGTGATAATAATTATTTGGTTCATCGAACAATTTTGTGAATATACAAGTATTCAAAGCTATCAAAAATACAACAAAACAGTGTTGTGCAAAATCTTCCTTGTCGTCTCTAATGGCAATCTTCCATATCTTCAACCTTGACATAATGGTCCATATCGAATGTCGACAAAATCATACTATTTCCACTATATCATCCATATCGAGTATCTAAAGTAGAGTTCACATCCTCAAATTCGTACCGTTCATATCGTCACATATCGACAACTTCGGCCAAATCTTTTTATCAATGAGAATTAGCAACCCTTGATTCCTATATCGGTTCCTTAAAATTATCCTTATCGCCTTGATCGAAATAAAAAATATTGACAATACGTCGATATACTGTCATATAACACAGTTCTATATCCCACCATCCTGGTGGTCTCGGATTCGTATCCCGTCGGGGGCGTTGCCTTAGAAACGCATGAAATAATGCTGCAATGTGGACCTTACGCGAAAGCATCTAGTTAGCATAAACCCCCACGGAAATGTGTATCGCAACAATATAACTTGGCGATGTGACTGACTGACATGACTGACCGGCAATTGGGGAATCCGGATTCTATTTATGGTCAAGTGATTTTTCTCATGGTGAATCCAAACTCATTGGTGAATGAAATCAATGGAGTTGCGCTTCCACCGGTGTAGAAAACGTGAAATTCTGATTTGATCTCCTCGTTGAAAGTTCACTGGAATGCGAATTGTGGCTGGATATTAAGTAACGAACCCATTAATTGGATTAGACATTTTTTTGACGTCTATCATTATCTTTTGGGTTCGGTTAATTCTTAGGTAAGAAATTAAGTGAGCGATGTGGCAAAAAACCAAAAAAGTGAACTTCATATTTGTATGAATACAGTTAAGTAGTTTAAGGGTTCTTACTGCAGTTTACCCTTGTAATATACGGAGTGTTAACAACTTAACTGGAATTTTTCAGTATTTATTTCAAATGACTGTAATTTAATATAAATTCTCAGAAAAAATATATTTAACTTATCGCATGTGAGTTTGCAGATAGATACCGTATTTAGTTTTCTTTGCATGCTAGTTTTGCAATGGGTGCTGTCTTTTTTGCCTCAAATCGGTCCGTAGTCTTCGCATCTTCCGAGCTCTTTAGTCTTATCCATTTTCTCTGGACCTTTTCCCACAGTCTTCTTCTTTCTCTGATCCTTCTGAGGGTGTTCCCATCTTTGTGTATCCTACCTTTTCTTACCGCGGACGAATATGACCTGACCTGGAGACCTGGAGAATCCAGGCAGGGGACGAGTAATTGGAGTTCCAGATGCTTATTCCTGATCCCGTAGGCAATATATAATGAGATCTCTGATGAAGAAAAATTTCTGGACCATTCCATGCCGTAACTAACGAATGTTTCGTATTCGTTACACATCGTTATTCTATGCTCGAAAGAATCTGGTGTGACACACTCTTAGTAGCATATTGGAATGTCAGTTTTTCCCATTTTTCCCAAAAATGGTTTGCAGTTCCCATGTCCTGTAAGGATTTGTGATATTTTACTTCTGAACTACAGTTTTACTGGCTTTGTACTCTGATCTCTGAGCTTCTTCTTGAATGATTTATTGATACGAAAATCTTCGACTTTAAGCTCTTTATTAAAGTACTTTTTTGAAATTACCGATGATTTTGAGGTCCTATCCTGCCTTTCGCTCTGAGAATGTGAATTTTAGAGGTGGCTCCATGCCAAGTATGACAAGGACATATGTACTTACTGAATTGTTACTATTTTCTACCGGGGCGAGACAACCTCACCGTGCTTCACTGCACTTACGATTTGTTCTACTATTATAAGATCTCCTCCCCCTAAGATAGTTGATGATTTTACTACTCCATTATAAATATCCATTATAGATCGGTTTCCGAACATTGAACTATCTCTTCAAAGTATGAAAAATCTTCTTGGATTTGGTAACTATATAGTTCAAGTGAGGGTTGAACGAAAGTTTTCCATCCGTACAGTCTACCAAAATATTCAAATTTTTATTTTATTTTCAGTTGTTCGCCATATATCCTTACCGGTGGGTTCTTGAGTAATTGTTTAGCAAACACCACGTATTCACTCTTCTGAATTGATGGTTGAAATTATTTTCCCTTGCCCAAGATTCAACGTTCTGCGGTTTTATTTTCTTTCGTGATTCTGGATTAACCTCTGAGACCCAGTTTGCGGCTCGATTATTTCGTATTTAAAGAGGCCCTCAGAAGAAATTTCAGAAAGAAGTTCGCATTGCTTGAAGAAGCATTTCCCCTGTGGTGGTGTTAAAACTCCACAATGAGTCATCCTTGTATTTCACTTTTCTGGCGTTTCAAGTTTTGTCTCCTTAAAATAACGTTGTCCTTAATTTTATCTCGACAATGAGTATCAAATTCGACACATACTACACCTTTATCAGCACCTTTTTATCATTTTTCCCATTTAGGAAATCTTTTCGAGTTAAACCGAGTCCAGGAGTTTTTCCTTCGTTTCATCACTTGTTTCAATTTTTGAGTTTTCCCTTGGATGTATTAAGACCGAATACAACTTTTCAGCCGCAATCGGTTTAACTCCGTGAGTTGTCACTTCCTCAGGTTTTCTCACTTGCAGTTATTTGGGTAAATGAGGAGCCAACGGGTGTTGAATCCCTTGCAGTTTCAGTTACTCCTGGTTGTTGCCTTTTTTTCATTCCTGAGTGTGTCTACAAAACGTTCCTTCATATATTGGGTCTATAAAACTTGGCAGACTTCGGAGTCGTCCTTCAGGCTGTCCAGATCTAGAAATTTACATATTTTTTACTACTTCTGAGTTTATCGCTTTTGTTGATACACTTAAAGATACGCTGGTGGACAGCGTTTAAGCTCAGCTACGTAGTATCAAGTTTAGGTTCTGTTGTCTGAGATTCCCCTCGTAGTTTAGTTGCTTATTAGCCGGTGCTAACACCGTTACCAACCGTAGCCACTTGGAGGCTGCGACATAACTTGTTCGTACCGTGCTTGGAGCCAATGGGAGACGTTTATCTCGACCACATTGACAGCGGAGAATTCTGGATTACGTTCAATTGGCAATTGGGTGTTGAGTCAGAGACCACATATACGTGATACCCAGCAACCCACCACTTGGATGTTTGTGGAAGAGGGTGTTTCTACACAGGATATGAACGGTCAAAACTATGCGTTACTCGAATGTTAGGGGCAAACGAAGATGTTATTATATTCAAGCAATAGGAGGACATTCTACCCATAGCCTTAGGCGCACAAAATATCGAGTTAATATAAAGTAATACACTAAGCAGGCAAGACGAACTGTTAGTTGTGGCTGCAAATAAGGGAGATAATATGAGGATACTAACTAGGCTACTTCGCATAATATATTTTTTCGTGACTTCTATCTTTGAGTTATCCTGATTCCTTAACTTTCGCGTAAAAATGACATTTTGAACATATCCATTCTACAGCTTATCTCTCTGATCCAATTTTCGTGGTCTTTCATACTGCAGTACGACGTTTAATGATACATTTTCAGCATCATCAGAAAAGTGACCCGCATATAATTTATGTAAAAGATTTAATCGATAATTCAGCCTCCGGTTGTGGAGGGATTTTTAACCTAGTTCATATAATAATCCAGTTACGCTGCTGAAATAATAATATCGTTCAACAAGTATAGCTCCTCCTAGCTGAACGCGATCCAATTAGGCAATCATGAGGATCTCATGAACTAGAAGTGTATTCTATGTGAGGCCTGACTAACTAGCGGCACACTTGGGAATTCACACTAACAACAGAGGCCTAGTCACCCCACCCACCTGTTGGCCCATACGGAGAGGTGGAGGAGGACACAAGGTGGGGAACGACAAAGGTACTAATGGATACCCAGCGAAAAACCTCGAGGTTCACAAAGTTCACTTCGTTATTTGTGCTTCATATCTTCTCATTGAATTCATTCCAATTGCGGGACTTGCAAATACCGACCTTCCCAAATGTCCGTAGCTACATACCCTACTGTATACACACCTGAAAGATTTTCTCATTCTGTCATACTATTTTTAGTTTCTATCGAATTATAAACATTTCTACATAAACGCAAGGATACATACAAAACAGTGCCATTAGAATATCATTTTAGCCTATGAGAATTTTTTTTGCCAAAAATTATTTATCTTTACCCTGGTTTCCTTTCCGGTCCGTGTTTCTCGCCCTAATGGAGCGTTTTTCGGCGATAAAGTTATATTCTTGTCTAAGAGTTTTCTTATCTTTGGCAGTGACTGCTTGTCTTCTTCGGTGAATTGGACAAAGAACCAAGAGTCATTGAAGTCCGCTACCCTCACCTGTGCAGCCTGTCGCAGTTACAAGTTTCGGGTAAGTCTCCTATCCCTCCAGTCTACTCCTAAATTCTCAATGCATCTCATTCATTAGATGTTTCCAATTTTCTTTGTGAAATGCCGTATTGATATCTACGAAGCAGACAAACACATCCTGATTGTACTCTATTATTCTTTTATATCAGTTTACCACGTGTGCCCCTACCCTACCTGGACCTACACTGATCCTCTTCTAAGTAATCGTTTGCCATCTTCTTCTTTCTTTCTTATATTAATGATCCTGAGAACTACCTTTGCTGCGTGCGAAATCAAACTTATTTTCGTAAGCAATCCTTATATGGGCTTGAAGATAGACCTCCACTCTTTTCTGAGCCTTCCTTTCCATGTCTTCATAATATGTTATTCCTCCATCCTCCCTCTCTTATATCAGCTACTGTAGCATTGGTCTCCCCTCTGTATCATATCCCCTTATCCGTTCCCTCTAAAATGTTTGTCCATACTTTGATGCCTCCATATATGACCCACTAGTCCTATTATTTTCACCAACTTCTTCCATGATGTCCCCTCCTCCCACACTCTTTCAAACATCTCATTGTTTGCGACTCCGTATACCATATTAATTCCCAACTTTCTCTGGCAACATCCAAACTTCGAAGGCGTCCGGTATTCCTCTTTCATCCTTATATATGGTCCAGATTTGACACCAATGTAGAGGCCGTGTTCCCACACAAAACGTTGATTCATTTCCTCATCAAGTCTAGTAGTTAGTAATGTTTCTATAAAACGTTTTTAGCTGTGAAGTCCCAAATGCAACGAAAAAATGAAGTTCATGGAAGAAAATCACTTCGATGTTGTTGCATTACAAACCAAAGAAATAAAGACGCATTAATTCCACGAGAGATGAGTTAGGAAAACCAGTGGGGGACGGGAGTGCAGCGCTTGTCGTGGACCCTTTTTAAGACCCCTCCTCAATTATGAATGCCAGTTGTTCTCCCTGCACTCCCTTCCCCGGAAACAATTCTGTAAAAGTTTCACGCCAGGATTTTTGTAAAAATAATTTCAGCTTTTTGTATTTTGAATCGTTTTGGTAATGAAACGGAAAAAATATTTACCCCCGCTAATATTGGAAAGGTAAAAATTGAGCTTCTTACAGCGTATTATAAATTGACAATATGAAAAAAATTCCGTATGCCGTAAAGGGTCCCTGGCAACTGAATAAATTGCCTTGTAAACCAATTCGGTAAATTCCAGTGTGAATGTGAGTGTGCAAAGTCAATTTTGTGTGTCTTGCAATTTTGTATGTGTGGCTGATCACTGGTGAGGGATTTACTTTCCCTGTAAATCATCACAGCAATTTTAATTAACCCTTTCTTTCCCTTACGAAGTGGTGTTAAAAAGCCCCTTTACGGCATAAGGATTTTTTTTTCATTTACCCGCTAGTATATTTATGACATTTTCATTTTCATAAAGCAGTGCAAGAGAATACTTAGTCAATGCATTTAATTTGTGTATGGCACTGTTATTTCTGCCCTCTTACTCTTTGGCTGTCAGTTGAGATTAGATTCTCCCCTGAAGCCTTTACCTAAATTTAAAAAAAGTTCTCCTCGAACGGAAAATTGAACAACCTCAGCCTCTGGCCTCAACCACGTTTCCCAGGATTCTCTTAGAGCTGTGTTCCGTGGATATAAATAAATTGGTTTGATTCTATGCACCGTGTCCTGCGATCCGTCATGGATGGATTGAAAGCAGAGTGCTGGAGTGCCAGAAAGCCACTTGTATAAGAGACGAAAGCCTTTCGACAAAATTAGTCATAGTTACAAGTTGAAAATTTGGACAAAACAATGGTGTAATCAGCCGTGATAGCCACTATTAAATGCTAATTTGATGCGAATGCAAAGTGCTCATTTTCCCGGATAGGGAGGGGTCCATGGTTCGATTCGCGGTTCACGTAAATTTCTTTTTCCGATGGCAGTCAAATTTGCATTTAGTGGCGGTGATCGGTGCTATTGAGAATGTTTTGTTCTCTTTATGATCCATGCTGCTTGTTTTAATATATGCTGCTTACGAGGAATGCAATAGAAAGATTAACTGCAGCTAATGGTGAAAGGGAGTTGAAAATTCTCCCATTTCCATGATCGACTCACCCCATGTCGTCTTCCCTGGCCAGGGAAAGTACCCGAATAACCTTGGGCTTTCGATTCTTTATCTGCCGACTCACGCGGTTCGAAGCAATCTACCCTTTCATAAACAGGCGTCATTTACTGGAGGGGAATTGCCGGATGCCCGATGTACCAAAGTGTATTTAGACTTTCATAAAATCCGAAATACAATGAATACTGCATTTTCAATTTCACTCAAGTATGCTAGTTACATTTTTTTATGGGAACTAATGTCGCTGGAAAGCTGTTGACGGCCTGGCCAACAGAGTTCCACTCAAGTGACTGGCAAGATTTTTCAGGGGTGTTTCGGTCTCTCGCCGGATGTGGTGTGGAAAATACGTTATTTATTGGGTATCCCGGTCTCACATTGAAATAAGTTACCATATCGGGGGCTCCGTTTGTTTGTACCTTCTCCTTCGAGATGTTGTTTTTTTTAAAGGCGTCCTTCACTTCAGGGCCATGGCTGAAGTAGTAAAAAAAATCTAAGAGTTTTCAAGCATCGGCACACTCTTTTCTTGAAAATTTGATGATTAAAAAATGGGATCGCTGGGGAAGATAGGATGGAGTAGTAAAATTTACATTAAATTAGCGTACTAAAATGTAATCCCTCAGAATACTCCGGAAGTATTTTACGAAAAGGACTCGGGTGCTCTCCACTCCCAATTAATTTATAAGATAAGTAGATGCAGGATGTCCATGAAAGTAGGAAAATAAGAAATGTGAACTGTTAGGCTTTTAAATAGAGGTTTTCTCCTACAACTTCAGGATAATTCTTTATCTTGTTAATCTTTATATTATTGATACTAATCTTTCGCATTAATGAATTGTTTTGAACACGTTTTTTAGTTATTGAGCCGTCTTTCATTTGTTGATCTGAAAGTTTCGTAGAACACTCTACTCGTGACTCTCTCGGTGTGCATATTTTTTTTAACTATTCTACCCCGACTCTACTCTCAAATACGTATCCAATTGGTTACTCGAATCTCACATTCTCAGCGGGACCAAACCAAAAGCTTCTCGATTAAAGTGGCGAGTTTAAAATTAGCCGCTTTTAGATTTTGAGAATAACGTTGCTTTGTTTCCCTTCTCTAGTTGGAAAAATATTTTTTAAATCATTAGCGATACACAAAACTAAAAAATTCTTTATTTGTTTTGTACCTGTAATAACGCCGGAGTTTTATAAGCTCTATCATTATTCAAAAATGGTAAAACTTATTGAATTTTTTCAATAAGTATTTTCCTTGAGTACTTAATACCTTTGCGGTCAGTGCCTTCGTTATCGTGGGGCTGACTAATCACTCGAAGGCCATTGCTTCAAATATCGCCGAGAATATGGATGATACCTCTTATAGTATTAAGAAAAGACTGTTTTGGTTCGTTTTCTGGCCGAATTTAAAGGTTAGAAATTCCTAATTCTAAATTTTCACTGGTCGTGGGTTTTGTCTTTGCTATTGTACTGAATTTCAATACTTTCCTTAAACTGTCATTACGGCGCTTAATGACCTTAGCAGTAGGAACTCCCGAACCCTGAAAAACTGTACTTTTGGAGCGTTTTTTCAGTTATGAGGGTTAATGGAAACAGATCCAACGAGTATTTTAGAATTTCAATCGTACCTAAGCGTCTATTTTTGATTTATCAAAATTTTTTGAAGAGTGGCATTTTAGACCACAGCTCATTTGCATTTTTTCATTAAATTTGAGACAGAGTTACCCCTATCTGTTGTCGGTTCACGGCATTTATTTGTCTTCACAAAATTTTGTGTGGAGAAATTAGCATACCGATCTGAACTAGTTGCCATTCGTAGTTAAAATCTCGTGTGCCATTTATTGAAGGGTCAATGAACTGCGAGAGACTGCCAAAATCCATTATTTCTGGCAATTGAAGTATGTTCATCCATTCGAACACTCCTTGATTTGATGACTCCATGAGTTAATCTAGAGGAAGAAACATATCCCGTTTTGGTGCAGAAAATTATTTATATATATATTTTTTTAGGAGGTGATTAACCAGCATCTAGTAATTACTACGAATCGAGCACTTCATAATCATCAGCCTCCACGGGCAGGAAGTCGAAGATTTTTGAAAGGTTTGACGAGTCGAGCCATCTTCATTTTCGTCGTGGGAAAAACGGAACAAAAACGACAAGGGGTTTTTAATTGAGCCTCACGAAGGTGCATGTGCGTTTGTGCTCGAGTGGTTTTTTTTTCCCTTAACCTTAGGCGACTCCTTGAAGATGAGTCGTCCTCCGTCGAGATTCGCCGGCTCGTAATCATAGCCTCCTTCTCCCCCCCTCCCTCCCGTCCCCTTTTCTCCTTTTGGGCAAAAAGAGAAGACGGCGTGTAAATCGAGTGCCCAAGGTCACATCGCGTAACCGTCAAGGCCTATTTGGCGATTCCGCCCCCCCCCCTCCCGTCTCCNGCGATTCCACCTCCCCCCCCTCCCGTCTCCCCCTCGCCCGCCCGCCCGCCACCCGCGCAGTTGACTGCCAACCGCCCGTGACCGTTCTCCTCAAGTTCACGTTCCGCGGCGCCGCCGCCGCGCCGTTTCGCCGGTCTGCCGTGCTTCGTGTTTTTTTTTATTTTTTATTTTAGTCGTGGTTTCGCGACGTCCTCTCTGTCGCGGGGGTCAATTTGCGCTTTCTGCAACTTTTTCTTGTCACGCGAAAGGCCGTGTCGCGGCACAGGGCAAGTTACCTTGTCAAAAGTCGCCTCAAGTGATGATCCGAGGGGGAATCGCATTGAAAACAAATGAGAATCGCACGAGAAGTTGTCCGAGAATGAGTTAATGAGGGGAGTCTCTACTTAACCCTCTTAATCGATTACAATTGCCGATCGGAATCGAACGATGAGTGAAGGCGTGAAGGTTTATACAAAAAAAATGAGTCGGACTCGGTTGCGATTGAACCGTCTCGTTGGAGCGTGGGACTACGACCGGCAGCAGATCGGCGATTTGAAATGCTAAGAGTTTCGTCATATAATTTCATTAAGTATGCCTCGTTTCCTTTCCAGTGTTGGGCGATCTACTCGTTCGCTCAAATCACGATCGTTGTAAACAGTCAAACATTTAGGTGATGAATAAAGAAGGTTGTGTGTAATTATTCCCATTTTCATCTCGGGCTGCCTCTTGTATCGCCCGTTAGATGGCGTGTTTAATTAAAATTTCGGACCAGTGAAGTAGTATAGAATTCGATCCACCACCACAAAACTGTAATTTGCGTAGGTACCTACTTCTTTCATTTTAGCGCTAAAGGAGATTTTTGACAAAGGCACTAATGGATCCAAGTATTTTCAAAAGTTTTATATGGAAAATGCACTGTACTGAAAAGATAAAAACACTTTTAAATTTGACGAAGCGCGATTCTATAAGGGGATAAATAAAGGCGAAGCTAGTAGCAACCTAGAGCACGTGAAGGTGAATGAATCACTATTTCAAAGCAATTTCTGAAACATGTGGTATCGTACCCGATGAGATTGTCGTTTTTGAGGCCACAATTGGAACATGTAGCAAGTATTTAAGGGATAAGTCGCTGAAATTGTTAATTAAGGAGTTGGAAAATTCCAAAGAAGACTCTCGATTCGGAAAAAAATCGCTACGAAAAAGAAGCCTATGTTACAGGTCATCTCGTAAAAACTAGGAATGGGAGAGGAACGCGAGAGAAGGGCTTCCGAGGTTTTACTTGAGAGGCAGTGATGGGAATATTAGGGCCCCATGTTATAACTACCGGGAGGTCGGACATTTGGAATAAAATATGAATAATAGACACCTGGGCTCACAGATTTAAATTCTCTTTCTTTCCTCCAACGATTCTCGTTCACAGCAAAAACGAGGTTAAATACCCTCGAAAAATGATCGAATAAGGTATTTTTGTGATTTGGCATTCATCATAATACTAGCACGTCACCTTCACTCGAGTTTACACAATGAAGGGTGGTGTCCTGGCAACCCCTATCACACCTTCCAGTGGTCCCTCGTACGCTACGACGTAGATGTTTCAATAGCCTACAATTCAAGTGAATATGCAGATACAAGCGCACACACGTGTACTGTATTATATATACGCAAACGGATCTCCCCTGATTAAAACGTGTTCAAGGGGCCACTTAACGTGTATTTTAGTATGTATTTCAATGGTGGTTTTGGGTTTTATAAAAATGTTTTTCCCTTCACTTCGAACAGTGGAATTAATATTAAATAGTATTGCTTGTCGCAGCAAAAATTAAGGCGATCTGGAGAAGAAACGTCGCATAATTAGTCTTCAAAGCTTCGTGCGAAAAAGTTTTCCTCCAAAAAATATTTACGTATTTTAGTTTTTTGGGATTACGCAAACGCCGGAGAGCTTTTATGTTTTGCTTATTCATGGGGTGGAGAAGAAAAAATATTGAGGAAGTTTTTCACATGGAAACACCATTACGTCGGCGTCTTTCAAACTGGCAAACAATGTTCTGTGTTAAATTATAACCGCATCGTGAAAATATTCTAAATGCATGTTGATTATTTACGAAAGCGTTGATGTTCTTGTGTTTCTTTTTTTATCTTGAAATCGAAATCTCATGTTTGTACGATCGAAGAAACGGTTACCTACAGAAGTAAAGGATTCATCACTTTCATGTATAACTAAATAAGGCTTGCAAATCCCTTGAAAAGGGACTTCGCATTATTATAATTGTCAATCGCTTTATATTATGGTAATGATTGAACCCTGTCAGCTTTATAAATACAGACGTAGTTCACCTGTTAGTAGAATACTTGGATGATAATCCCTTCTCCAGTTTTCATGGTACGCATAATAAGCATTGGCTTAACCAGGAAATAATTTCGGCGGTGGGAGGGGACTAATTCTGATATTAGGCTGCAATCTGCAATGTACCTAAAGAATTTATTTCCCCTGTCCAAAAATTTGATTGATACATTTATTGGCTCGATTGGAACTTCTTTATTGGCTAGATATACATGTATATTTTTTGGCATCATAGGGACTTCGATTTTTGTTGGCATTTTTCTAAGCGAAAAATCAAAATTTCACTCCGCGTCAAATTGCCAATAGTAGTCAACTATCCCGGTTGGGAGTAATATTTCGGAGGAAGGAGCCTAGGTCCCCACCCGCCTAGGCTGCGCCACTGACTATTAGCACTAAATATACGTATTATACCATGGATTTTATGCATATGAAATCGGGTTTGAAAATCCCTATCGGAAAAAACGATTACTCGCATAAGTTAAGGTTACACTGCTTCCATGTAAACGTTTACACAGTTTTGAATTCCTCGCACAGCGTTTCGCTTTCCCGAACCTAATAATTATTAATCATCTCCTATTCGCAATCTTCCGGGTCAGTCATGAATATGAAAATCGGCTTTCCTTAACACGGGCGTAATTCACACACTGGTGGACACGGCATGTAACGCACAGCTGCGAATCCCTTTTGGCGGGTGGTGTTATTACGTGCGGGCACGCTAATCCCTGTTGCAAAAAAAGACTGCATCACGTCATTCTGTCGCTATCGCAGACGGTTGTGAGCCTAGACGTCGATGACAGAAATCAACCGGCCACGCCAAGCCGGGTCCATTTCTTTAATGGACGGAGGAAGGAGGCATCATCATATCTCCTTCCTCCTTGGCTGTGCGGTCGTGCAACTTCTCTTTCCTTTATTTTTTCCATTCCTCCTTTCGTTTCTTCATTTTTTTC
>LYUA01000676.1:233240-243833 GCA_002093875.1 Calopteryx splendens
GTGTCGTTTAAAGGGACTAAAATGGGTGATTTTTAAAAGGGGATCGGAGAACGTGTCCGTCTCAGCGTGGTGGCTCCACAAAATCCGAATCCCCTTGCATCGAAGCATTTTCCGGTTAGTTCTTCCGGTGGCATGTGGAGAGCGCTTTGGTACCGTTCATAAGAAAGTGGAAGAAAATCGGCGCCTTTTCGAGGAGAGTAGGCGAACGTCTTCGATGACTTTCGCTCCAATGTTTCGTCTTTGGTTTCTACCCTTTCGCCCCGTGATCATTTCCACGATTCTGGATTATTTAATACCTAGGTTATCATCCATGTTGATTGCAACAGCTAAGATGGCCTAGTAATAATGACTAAGAATGTCCTTACTTACTTATGGGCTCTTAGCCTTGTGCCCATTTATAATTCAATTTGAAAATTGTTCTTTCTCTTTGTGTGGAGGAAATTTCTGATCTCTTTTTGAAGGATTCAATGCCATCATCAGTCTCTTAAAAGAGAAAAAAAGAGTCCTTTTCACTGGCGTGTGTGAATTCATTTTGATGGAAATTTAGTGTCATGCACAAAACTTCCTTGGATAGAGCTCTACTTAAAACAATGCGTGAATATTTTAAAATAAACTGGAGTTGAACTGTTAAAGAGTCGCTTTTTTTAATTATCAGCGTTGACACAATTTCGTAATCCTTAGTCTTTCGCTGTTTTTTCAGGTCTGGTATTTAATTAAAGGCGTGGTAAATAAATGAGTTTTTGCATGAGAGTCATTTTTGCAAACGGTACCGTAAATTCACATTCCCTTTTCTTTTTCACGTAATTTAAATTTATTTTGAAACACTTAAGTATTTATTTACGCAGGTAGTAAAAATGTTGAATTCAGCGGAAATTGAAGTCTATAACTAGGTCGAAGTTCGAAAAGGTACATCAACAAAAAAGGAACATTGAAATATTTTCAATAAGTTATTCTAATACAGTATATAATACTAATTTTCATTGTTAATTGCACTTGGATTAAGCACTCGATTTCAAATATATAGTTGCTTATATTTACTAGTATATAGGCTGCCTATACCTATAGGTCTATTTTTGGAAAATTCTCAATATCTAATATTGCCTACTGAACTGGCAGTCCGTTTGTTAAAGCCACAAGTCTCCTTATAAAATCTCTAAAAAAAGCCTAAAATATAAAATCTTTTATATCACATCCTCTGTAATGTAGTTAAGCAATACTTGTAGTGAAAAATTGATTTTCGTTGGTGTCTGTATGAGCAAACCTTAAGGACTTCAACGCGTAGCCTTGAGAAACGGAATTCTGATAGCAAATTTATTAATGAAGATATAATTTTGCGAGCTCTAATGGAACCCATGGTTCAACTGTGAGAAATTCGTTTCGCGAAAATTACAGGTCCAGGATAATTGAATATACTATCCGGATTTATCTACTGACGTAGTGCTCTTGAGGGTAGAGCGGTAGGGTACTGATCGTAGGGCTCGGGTTCAAATCCGGGTCAGGCCTCAAGATACTCCCAGGCTCACCCAAACTTCGATTTTTTTATGGTACCAGATCTTCCAGGGATACCAACGGGAGATCATGGAAAGGAACTGCCCCCCATGCCCTGAATTGTTTCAATTACACTCACCTTGGGGCTGGGTACGAGGTGAGTGCGACCCTCACCAATCAAAGCAACCTTCAAGTTTAATAACTGCGGCGGCTCATTCGAAATAAATGTATTCAAAGGTCAGTGCGCCTTCAGAATTTGCTTTGAGATGAAATACAATTAGAGAACGAAAATAAATTGAAGAACATATATACGAAGGCATGTTTGGCCTTGTTTAGCAGCGTGAAGTGCGGTAGAAAATGTGTGAATCTAATGCACAGGTTGCGTTGGACGTTGGGTGAAATGTGCAGCAATTATTTTGTTTCTGGGAAGCGTATAAGCGAAAGGTGTGGGGTATTTCTCCACTGGAAGGCCGCATGTTACCTACTTATTAAGAGACATTCGCACGAGCTTCCATATATCACCATGGTATAATGGAGTAAACAGAAATTTCAAATATAAAGGAAAGGCAATGGAATATAGCGTGGAGTTTAATGCTATGAGCTTGAAACTCGGAGGTAAAAATCCCTTCATCGCACGAAAAGATTTTTTTAATGCAATTGAAAACATTTCACGCACAACGCCGGGCGACCTCTACCAGCGGTCGTCGAAAATGAGTGTGAATTCCCCACTAATGTCATAAGCATCGATATCTACTCATTCTAGCAAGCGCGTGATCCTCGAAACGTTGGATATTTACGATGCGTTGTGGTTAAGCCAATTGCCGTTGGGCTATGTTCAATATAAAATTCCAGAATCAACCCTTTGAAGATTTAGGTCAAGCCTAGAAGAGTCGCCTGAGATTTCCCACCAAAGTAGTACCCTTCAAAGGTATTGCTGATGTCGAAATACTCAAACCCTTTCAGTATCAATAGCTCGAAGATGATAACAAGTCAGTAAGTCGAAAGGGCGTTGACCGTGGCCAATCGGCGAGCAGGTTCCTCCAGACAAAATTACCGTGTAAAGGTGTATGCCAGTATTTAATTCTACCGTTTGTAGGCTAGTGACAGAATTAGGGAAGTTAGTTTTAAAAACCAACTAGGTCAAGTTGATGCCAATAAATTTAATACTGAGCTAAGTTAAAAAAATCACATAAAAGGAATTTGAATAAGTTACATTCGTCAAAATTAGCTTTAAAGTTGAGTTAATAGTTAATTTTGAAGCAATTATCAATAAAACCATAGCTACTATTAAGGTTAGTCACACAAAATTATAAGGTATGTTGAATGTTGCACATGCCATGTTGGGCAAAAAAGGCAATAGCTAAGGGGAAACTTAAGAAGATCTTTATCACTATAAACATTTAATGGAGTAGATTTCCATTGTAAAAGTCCCCTGCTAACCACTTGATGGTCCATGTTTTCCCAGTAATACTTTTAATTTTCAAAATACACATTGAATTACGCCTAGATAAAAAATGTCTCTCTTCTGGGATCTTAATCTGTGCCATTATAAAATAAATCTACTCATAATAAGGCAGCAAAATATAGCAGCTAAAGAATTAAAGATGGATTTATATTTTTTAATAATTAAAAACAAAAAGTAGATTATGGGGTAAGAATATTCAATTTTACTTTGAGAGTTTAAATGCAAACAAAAACTAACAGATAAGTTATAAAGTTGAATAAAAAAATAAAACTAACGCGTTATGACAAAAATTGGCAGAAAAACTTTTCGAGTTAACTCCAACTTATCAACACATCACTTTCCACTATAGTGTTTCTAGTTACCGCAATCCCTAGCTTACCTACTATCGACGGACTTTTTGGTTTGTTAATTTATTTATTTAGTTTAACTCCGCAACCGATTACAGTAAAGTTGTTTACGTTTGATTTTTAAGCAAGACATTACAAGGGCAGTCACTGATACCCGACACCCTCAAACAACCATTTTCGTGCGTCACGCAAACGCGTAGAACGCGGATATGACCGTGCACTGCAATACGGATGCGTATTGCCGTGCAAACGCTTAATCGCGGAGCCGTGGCGGCGGCGTGATACCGCCACCCAGTCATATCTGCAAAGTGACCCAGTTTTTTGCTCCTCCGCCCCGCGGGTTGAAAACCATTGGTGTGTACCCATGTAGGTGCGTGCGCAATCGTTCCTTCGAAAGAAATAAAAAAGTGAACCGACGTCCCCGAGAAGCATAAATATGTGCACCTAAGCTGCAGCTAGGCAGCTTGGGCGTTTTGCGTCCGTTTCTCGTTTACGCTTGTCCTTCTTTTTTTTTATATTTCCCATTTTTTTTTCGTCGTGATCGGAAGGTAGCGCCGATAATCGACCACCCATCGGCGAGAAAGGAGGCGGCGCGGCGGCAGAGCCAGTCTCCAGCCGTTGGCACACTTTATGCGTCGGCGCTACATAAAGCCATATTTTTTTTCACGCCGGCAGGTCTTCGTCGCCGCTTCCTTCCTCCTCCTCCTCCCCCTCACTCTTCGTCGGGTCAGTGGATTAATGAATTAGTTTTTTTGACGACGGTGTAGGATGCGTTTGGGGCCGCGAGATGGTGAGACGGGAGAGAGGTTATGTTTATTTTATCATTATTTTTTTTCCTGGAGGGGGAGAAATCAGTCTCCTTCCTCTTGGGGGAACCTGGTTTCGAAGTCGAGCGACTCATTCGAGACGACGACACGGGGAACTGCTGTCGACTTTCTACGTAGCCCCGGGGGAACAACTTCCCAGACGGCTCCCGGTCGCTATCGAGCTGATTATTATCAGGGCTTGGTGCTGGTAGGTACCGAAACAAGAGGCAAGAGCCTCTAGATAATTGGTACCTAGTTTTGTTGCCCAAGGTCCCATCCATGCTACCTTTTTATATTCTTCTTATTCCACAGCATTACCCACCCTTATGTAGGGGTCGCTGAATGTGTCCAGCCTCCTCCACTTCACTTTTGTCCCTGGCATCCCCCAACACCATTCCCATCTATTCAAGGTCTTCGCTCGCGCGCTCCAGCTACCTTTTCCCTTGCACTTCCATGACCAATGCTCTTCTCCCTACGTAATTTTTCTCCCTCATCTCATTAGTCAAATGTGCATACCAATTCAGCCTCCTCTCTCATCTAGTTTCTTTGATAACCATCACACCCTTGTTGTAACTCTGATTTACTTATTTCTTCTAATTCTGTCTCGCCTATGTTACTCCACACTTCCGTCTTACGAGGTCACATCCAATTTCTTCTCATGGGCTTTATTCAACTGACCTGTCTCTTGTCCAGTCATTGATGCTGGCCTGACGACCGCCTTTGTTCACCTTTCCCTTTGGGGGAGGTGAACAAAGGGGGAGGCTTTCCCTATCACCTCTCCCACTGACCCTTCGGTGATATAGCACCCCCGTATAAATTCTTCCAGTTTCTCCAACCCGGTTGGACTCTGTGATTTAGTTCTTCGTCCAATCTTCTTATCTGTAATCACCAATGAGCCCAGGTATGTGAACTTTTTCTCATTTTGTAATTCCTCTCCCTGTAGGTACATTTTGTAACCATGTCCATTACTCTCAAAATTTAGCTATACAATATTCATCCATTCATTCATAAGACCCCTGATGCCTTTTGATAACATCTAGAATAATACCAGGGTTCGGTATTTGTGACTAGTTACTGAGAAATAGTTTAGATGATTTACCTAGGCACTGGTACCAAAGTCCCGGGACACTATTATTTCCCAGGGGACTTATACGCAACAGTTTTTGTTACCAATGATAAAATTCCAGCTTTCGAGCGAAAATTAGAACTCTTGGAAAATTTGCATCCACCGCCGTGATCTTGACTGCTTCCCAATTCTTTTATGACTTTACTAATGAATGCGGTTCTTTGATATTTTAGGAATTGTGCCAACATCTGGATTATCTGTATAGCTCAGTGAACAATGCACCAAGGTAGCGGTACTTTCTTGGCCTAGGTACCACCATCCCCAGGTTATTACTATTATTATTATATTCTACATTTGATTGGATTGTATTATTTTCTCTTTTTGCCGTTCTTCAGTCAGGTAGGGCGTTGCCGTGTGCTTTCACCCTCCTGTTATTTTTTCCCCTCCATATATCCTCCCTCCTATCGCTCGCTTGGTACCTAATCCGCTAATGTTCGCTCCATTGGCCCTTTTGTCGTCTCCGCCGCGGCGATGGGCGCTGGTCTAAGCTAAGGGGGGTGGAGGGGGGTTCTTGGAAGTGTGAGTGACGAAGCCGTGTATTACGAGGCCATTCACCTCTCGTCGTACCTACTGCTCCCTCGCTCTTCCACGGGAGAGAGTAATCGGGCCCGCGACCTCATAACAGAGGGTGCTAACCGAATAGCGCCGTCGCCCTGGTGATTCACCGCTGGATCCGTGTCGCGGGAACGCGCGTGTTTGTGTGTGTGTGGGTGGGTGGGGACCTTTCTCGGGTAGGTTTTTTTTTAAATTTTTTATTCTAAATATCAGATCGGACGTACTGTGTCCGACCATTGTTGCTTTGTTATCGTCACCGACTTCGTGATGTGCATGACGAAGGGGTTTAATTATCATTTCGACGACGGTTCTAAACGTTCGGGAGTCGTCACTATTCCGCGCGCGTCGTTTTTTTCGACGGTTGGGCCCCTCGTCATTTGAATACGTTAAAGAGCGTAACCGCCGCGTTCTTAGAATTCCCAGCTGTGATAGGCCGGTTTGTATTTTGAAACGGACTCTCATGCTCAACCGTTGTATTTCGTAAATTCAGGCAGTTTGCTAACTCTATGGTCACGGGTTCGTATCCTTCCCCGGACACAAATATTAGACTATGATGAGGGATTTTTTAAATATATATTCATAAATAATTGAAGTAATTAGATCGCGCAAAGCAAAATCGTTACTAATTGTGCAAAGAAGAATGTAAAAGACCTAGCCAGTTTTATTTTACAGAATCAGAGATTCAAGGGAATTATTAATGAAATATTGTTGTTAATGAAAAACTATTAAGAACTTTACATAATTCATCCTCTTGCTAAACTCTTCCCGATTTTACCACTATTCGCGAATTTTAGAAAGGTGCTAAATGATAATGTGTCATTTGTCTATGTCATTTACCATTATCTTAAATGGAAAAAATAAATAATAGTATAAATGGAAGTTCAGCATATAGAGTTATCGTTGTTTATAAAATTATTAGAAGAATTAATTTTTCTTATACAAAGCAAAAATTTAAGAAAAAAGTGAGCTTGATGATGATCCGTACCATTTCCATTAAATATGAACAGGCGACATTCGGAAGAACTTCTGAAACCACGCCTCCCGACTATGCGAATGATGAAATGCATCGACTGCACCTGAAAATTCCTCGTCAGTCCCAAGCAGTCTTCCACTGGCAGATTTTCCTCGCCGCAATCTGCCCTATGATAATGACATTGCATTCCCTTTCACTTCCCAGTGTTTCCTTGCCTTCTCTCCGGTGACCATTTAAAGAGATTGATCTCGCCATGTGCGCGCTGGAAACTTTTAAGGTACTCTGTCCTCATTGCGCCTCTCAATGGAGCAATATCAAGCCTCTCGACCCTGGCGATGCCCTTACGGGGTGGTTGTGGGAAGCGCCTTTGTTGGCGGGAAGGTCGTGGTGGAGTGCCAGTAGATTTTGAGTGATTTATGACGATACCCTGGAATGGATGTGCACGAGGTCACACGTCGACGCACTATTTCTTCCGGTGAAATTTGAAATTTCACACGTGTCCGGCCGTAGAAAGAAAGCGCCATCTCCTTTCGATGAATAGTATTATACTCTCTCATTCCGTGTTTCGTGTCTGTCGAATAAGAAGCTAAAAAGGCAATGGGAGCCAATATTTCCCATCGTTTCACTTTATTTTGTGTCAATTTTAGACGAGGTGTGAGAGCTGGAGGGTATACTTAAAGCTTATGGAGATGAATAGGTGAACCTCGATGGAGGATCTAGAGAGGATGGCACCGATTAGCCTGTCGCGCGAGTAACAATTCAGATAAATCATCTCTGAATAAATTCGTGTTTATTTAGTAAACTTTTTTAGGATTTAGGACTTGGCGGAGAAAAAAAATGTCGGTATCCATGATGATGAATCCCGAATAGTAGAAAGTCAGCTAGACTATTTTTTTCTCCAAACATATTGAATGGTGTAGAGAACTAAGTAGTATAGTACTTCTCGAAATCGCTGAAGAGATACGTCCTTGATGGGAGTCGAGGTGATGACTTGGACGATATCAACTCAATGCTCATGGTGTGAGTTTTTTTGGTACCAACCGCACTTCTCAACGAAACCTGGAGTTAGAAAGGAATCTCACTCCTTATCTCCAGTCTAGGCATGCCTACACGTGCCGGAGAACGTGGTAAAGATAAGCTACACCCTATAGCCAATAACTGGAACTGATGGTGGTTTTCTGGAAACATTTTTCGATTTCGAATTTCCCTTATTAATTTCTGTTACATCACCCTCTCTCCGCGATTTTTGTTTCCTTCGTTTTGTTGGGCCCATATCTGATTTCGCGTTCACTCCCATTCCAATGTAATTTCACCATGAAATACGTAATTTAATTATTATCTGTCAATTAAAAATATCCCACGACATATTGTTTATTGAAACGGTCTAGGAAACTGTTTGGCTTGTCGCATGCCATTCTGTTTATGTAAGGGAGATTTTGAAAAGAGTTTTCAGAGTAAAAAATTACCTTTTCGAGTAAACTCTGCTTCTTCTGGCTTCGCTTCGTGGATAGCCTTTTCAGTTGTGACGTGACAATTGTTAGAGGGAGACGTTTTGCAATAGATGAACAGGAAGAAGGAAGACTTCGGAAATGGTCTGGAAAATGAGCCGAAGGCATGTCAGCACCATTCACCGGTTCTCCCATATCGCAATGGCGTCTCCCACCTTTCCCATCATACACGAAGGGGAACGGAGAACTCCGACAATTTCAAAGAATTAGAATCCGCACCCATTGCACGAAAGGCCAATAACCTCATCCCGTCTCTCCCCGACGCCTTACCTTCATTTCCTTGCGGCGCAAATGCACGTAGATATGCAGGTACCAACCTATTACATAGCGGTACTTGCATAGCATTTAATTTAAACGTCATGAATATTGGTGCCGTCAGCTCTGAAATATAATTTTATTAATATGCTCTCCGAATTTCACTCCATGATAGTTGACCAACATTTAAAAAAATATTATATATGATATATTTTGAGATACGATGGTCGGGTGGATGAATTCATTGAGGAAAAAATGATCTTGGAGTGATTTTTGATGCTTCGTTTAATTTTTTAAGCCCATAGAACGGGCTGTAATGCATGCATATAAAGGTATGGGATTTATTTTAAGAACTGAATGCAAATTTTATAGAAACATTGCACTTATTTTACAATGCAATGGTTATGCTTGCTTCAAAGTAGATTATGCATCCATTGTGGGGTGCACATGTATGAAACAATAGTGGTATGACTATGGTAGAAAGAAATCAAAAAAGATTTTGAAAAACACTTTACTACCGAGAAGATCATATTTACTCATTAAAAACATCACATATCATGCGACAACATATTGGCTGTGTATAAAATGATTAACTAAGAAGGAAAAGAAATATTTTTTGTTTTAGTTTGATTTAATTAATTTTGGTCAAGATTAATTTTTTATTACATTCGATTTCATTACCTTTGATAAAGACTAATTTCTATATCCCCACATTTAGAAGGGAAATACTGGATACATTTTACATACATGGGCGAATGGGCGCCCTTAAATGGGCGAAAACCTATTCACGAGGATATAGGAGTAAGGAAAAAGATAGGTAACACATAAAGGACAGCAAAAGGAAAGTTGGGAAGGTGGAAGGAAGCAATTTCCAAACAGAAATATTAGTGCATTTTTGTTACATTATTGATTTGTTTTCTAATAGGTATTGGTTGTATAATTTCGACGTTTTCCCTTATATTTTTAGGAAGACGATAAATTAAATTAATAAATAAATCGGGAAGGACTAGAAAGGAGAACTCTGGTTGATATGCACGAAGCAAATAAAGTCAGGGGCCAAAGAAAAGAATATCTAGACTTAATGAAGTGAGTCGATTTATGATTTGAGTGGACAGCTTGAAACCAATCTTACTATTGAAGGCCCGAGATGAGGGTGGTGATGACCTAAATATTAAACTGTGGTTCATTAGATAAGGATCGTAAACTGTAGTCAGTTTGTTGATGTCGGATGCGTACCACAGTCTAGGTCAGCGCTCTCCATACAGGGTGCCGCGGCTCCTTAAGGTGTCTCTTAACGGAATGTGGAGTGCCGCCATCTTACTAGTCTTGGCAAAAAAATTGGCAAACGAAGATAGTGGATGGAAATAAAGAGCACGGGCAGATCTATGCAAACGGTCACTGCTTCACCGATGTACACGTTTTTATTGTGAGGGATGGCAGTTTTCTCTATTCTTTTTTTTACACCTCCTCATTTTGTTTGCTTGGTGGAGTTTCACGTAGAATCTTGAGCGTTGCTCGGATGACTTTGTGGAAGGCGTTCAGAAGGGACTGGCCCAGGTCATGCTTCGCGAAGGCCAGGCGATTAAGGGCTGAGTTGAGTGGGCATCGGGAAGTGAGGAAAACGTGGAGAGAAATCCGGTATTGGCAATGACATTTATCTACGAAATTTAAGGTCACAGGTGAACGTTCGACCTGCCGGGCGTTGTACTTACTCTTCCTGGGCTTGACTCCGGGCTGCTTCAAGCGAGAAGGTGGGACTGTAATTCCAAATAATCCCATTGTGTGCAAAATATTTTTTTTTTGAAATACTAATAAATCGCCATCGGGAATCAAACCCACGTCCTCGGTGCCGAAAGCCCAAATCGCACCGCACCCAAACCTATCCCCTCCGGCGAGTGCAGTACGTACTTAATGTCTTCCCGCGTAGGCACGGCCTCTGCTCGTCTCTTGTTTTTTTATTTATCACCCGGCTTGGATATTTTTTATAAATTACCATGGCCCGGAAACAAAGGGAAGTCCCCGAGTCGCACGCGCAAAAACCCAGGACGGCGCTGATGAGTTATCCCCCTC
>LYUA01000676.1:318150-334100 GCA_002093875.1 Calopteryx splendens
TACCCTCACCTACCAAACCGACCTTCGGGTTGATTACTGTGATTTTTTTAATAGAAATATAGTGGAATATTTTTTTAGCGACCTCGAGATGTAGTGATACCATGATTATAGCGTCTTACCTTTCGTGTGGCACTAATTGATTTCCCGCGAAACTTGATTTTTTCCATTAGGTACAATAAATGCGTATTTGGGTTAATTGGGTAGTTTGTAACGACAGCTGTAGCTCTGTTTTCTCCACATGGCTTTGCACGGATATCTTACCTTAAACCAGTGACAAATGGAAAGTTGTGCAGAATTAAGAGCCTGGCGAAGAGGACTTCTGGCAGACGAAGTTGACGAGGAAGAAGATTGTCGTTTCTTAAAAGTATGAATAAATACCCGTTTGATACCACATTCATTTGTACGGCGAGAAAAATCAGGTCCTTTGGATGATGTTGTAATCGAGTCTGGAGTAAATTTTTATTAAGGTCGTAAGCCTATGTCGTCCCGTGTTTTGCGATAAACGGTATTCTACGTTTATCCGTGACGTAATAAGGTAAATACAACTAACCAACGTTAATCGCGTTTTTTCTCCTCCTCTTTATCTGTTCCCGATTTAGAAGACGTTAATTTTTCATGGGCTTAGCTATCAGCTCCTTGTTGCTCTCTTTCCCATTCAATCCATGTTTTTTGGTGCCATTCTGTAGTGCTCCCCGCTATATAAATGAATCCCTCGCTTAATGACCTTAATCCGTTCGAAGCAAGTTCCTTCATGAATGAAATCTCGTAAAACTATAGGTAAATTATCGAGCGGAAGTTAGATCCTTTTCCTGTGTTGTTCTCGTAAGGACAAAAAATTAGATTTGCTAGTAGAAAATTAGCATGTAATCGTCCTCCAAGGGAAACCGTGCTGATACCCATCCTCCACCAACATATCTTCCGTAATGTCATTACTCATACCTTCGCTCCTTGGATTCCTTTTCCATTCCTTGTTCTCATCTTCCTCCTGTCCTCTCCCTCAGTTCCTTCATCCTTCCCCCATCTAGACGGAGTGCAGCTCTGAAACCATAGAAGTATTTATAATAGCAAGGCTGATAGCCATTAGAAAATGTTTACTGGAACTGGGAATCAAATCACAGGCGATTCATCACATGGATGATCATTTTATTCAGTGGCTAACTACGGAATGCATGCATTTGCAACTAGTTTTTATTTTCCAAATAAAAGTTTTGTTGCCTGTTCATGTTGCACACAGCTAACTTCAAATGTATCAAGATATTTTTCTTTCTTTGTGTTGGATGTGCATGTCATTGGACTTTGTCATGTTTTTGAAAACTGACGCACAGTTAAATTATTGAGTGCTTATTTTAACAGATTTCGGTTATTAATGTTTCATGTTTGCTCTTACAGAGATTTTGACAGACTCTCAGCAGATGACATTTTGGAAAACAATGCTCTAGCTTTTGCCACAGCGGAGCGACATTTAGGAATCCCAGCACTTCTTGATGCAGAGGATATGCTGCAGTGTCCTGTCCCTGATCGGCTGTCAGTGTTGACATATGTTGCACAGCTTTACAGAGCATTTGCACAGCCAACAAATGGGAGTCCATTATCTACAGGAAAATCTCCTCAAAATGTCCTCTCTGCTACAACACCTACAACGCCAAACAATCGGCTATCACCTCTTAAACCAGGTATATAAACCTTCCACTATTGAGCCTAAAAGGAAAAATTAGGGTGGGCATAAAATTGTTTTTAAGATGTCTTTCCCTTTAAAGTACTCCAACTTCCATGAAATACCCATCAGTTTAAGCTATTAATTAGTATACAATGCATGCAAGGGTATGGTCTATTTCTACTAAGTGCAGAATTGGCACATTTTTCTAGTTTAATTCTGTGGTAGATTAAATAGGCACTTCTTAAACAGTTATTTGAATGTTGAATTGAAAATATAAGTACCGGGAGCAGTAATGGGTGGGCCCTCATCCCTCCCAATAAATGGAGCATCCACCTTGTGAGATGTATATGATTTTTTCTTATTAAATCCAGTCTGCAAATTCATGTTACAGGTCAAGTAAATGAAATAGATACATTATTTTTATTCTGCCAGGAGATTTCAGTTTTCAAATTATTTTTTTTATTCTATTAATTTTTTAGAGATGAGACTCTCTCAATAAGGAACCACTGGTTAATTTAAAAATACCTAAAATCATGGTATTAATTCTATCATTCTGCTGTCACAATTATCACCTTTGGAGTTGATATCACAATTTTTCACCATCTTCTGATGTTTTTGAGCATTTTATGACACAATCCCAGAGACACGGTGCTTTTGGCAATCTTAATACAACTATACCCTGCTCACTGAAGCACTGTGGCCAGGGCATTGAATTTTTCTTTTCATTGTATTTTTTTCATATGGATCAAATAATGTTTCAAATGCATCTTATTGGCGAAATTAATGAGCCGTGATTTATGTCCAGCATGATCACGATCAAAATGAATATCCATTCCCTCCAGGGTGTAAGTTAAAATCATTGAATTATTGAAGATCCTTTTTGTTCATATCTCTTGTGGGGTGCATGTTTGTATGAACAGTTTCTTCCGCGAGTCCACCTGCACCGAGGGAGAGGCTGATTGGAACGTCGCTCCTTGGGAAGTCGACTCCCTCTCGTCCCCCACCCCCAAGGTCCCACCTGCACTCAGACTCCCTGCAGTTGAGCTCACGTGGGTTGGATCACACAGGCCCACCTCCATCCAAGGTATGTGCTCCCAATTCCCCTAGTTGGATGACACCAATTATCAGGCCAACTTACGCATTGCCTCTGTTTCAAACATGATTGTGGAATGAGGTGCTTGCGAGTCAATGTGGTCATATAATTTTTTCTCAGTGAATAAAAGCATTTTTCATATGGTTCCAAGGAACCATACACGAAAAATCAGGTCAGTCGTCCTGTGATGTTGCTGTATATCCACATGGTTTTGGATTGCACTAATCACTCTTAGAATGTTACTCTTAGAGTATTGCACTGTTAAAGTACATGGTTTTTACAAATTCTGAGATTTTTCACCTTACTAATGGCCTCTCTGTGCAGTTAGCCACTTCTGATACATAGGGAAAGCAATTTTGAACGATAAGGATTCTGATAGTCAATTGCATACTTCTAACAGGAATGCATATGCAGACAATACACAAAATAATAAAAAATTACCTGAAAAGAATATTGTCACTTTGATTGTGAATTGATTTTCTGATTGCTTTAGTGGTGTGCTAACCCATTACACTGTAACCCTGGTGAAATTATGCCACAGAATTTCCAATAGGTGCTCAAATTCCATGTAGCATTTTATTTATTTAAGTGACCAAATAGATATTGGCATAGGACATAACATGTAAAGTATCACATAAGAATAACAAAGGAAACAAAGACATTCACACATGTAGTAATGAAAATGTCTAGCCATAAAATAAATATATATTCCTCAACATGTTATGAACAATTTTAGACCAAATGTCATATCCTCTTTTTTTTATTGGCACTTTTATTGATACATTTAGATGGTAGTTCATGATATATGAACTTTTGTCCCATATTATTTACACCTCTCATACATATTTTCAATTTGAGATGTTTTATATGTAGATCATTACTCATAAACTGTGAAGTTGTATCTTATGTCAAAATAATCACTATTTTCTGGATTTTTGTTGTTGCACTTTTAATGTAAACACTGGTTTGAATACCTCATTAACAAGAAAAGTTGAGTTATTGTATTGACAATCAGCATACAAAGCTTCTTTTTCAATTATAGATAACCTCAACCATGACTATAGTTCAGGTAATTTAATCTAGCTGTAAAACATTGCCATAAAAGAATACCATCAGAGCACTTCAAAACTCGGCTATTAGAAAATCTATAAAGTTGGGGAGAGCAAAATGTTTAACTTGAAAAATGATAAGTATACATTGTATTGACTCAGAACTTACTTTGGGAAATTAGAAAATACCATTGTGATATTGGCTTACCCTGCAGGAAACAATAGGGCTATGACATTGAAATCTGAATTTGATTCCTAGTCCAATGAAATGATTTTTTTCACTGGGAACATTCATTTTGAGTTAATTTACATCAGTGTGACTGCTTCTGGTATGATATTTTTCATTTTCCACTACACAACTTATTATCATCATGGGTGGCAGTAGGAATACTCTAGACTGATGTTGGGGCAAGCACTCTAAGCAAAAGGTCACTTTAAGTCTTGGGTATCCAGTTGTTTTATAGATAATTTATAAATTGCACGCTTTAAATTATTAGTTCTAATCTATTTACTTTTTTATCTTGCCTCCTTTCAAATCTAGATTTAATAAAGAACCACATACATTTTAAAATAAGTCATTTTCCTGCTTAAATACTGGTAGTGGTACCATTTCAACTCTAGCAAAATTCACATTTTCCATGGAGCACTTAATCACCTTTCATTCTAAGTGTTCTTTCCTCTCTAGCAACCAACCATGTGAGGGCATTCAGTACACTGCTCATGGTAATGATTCATGACATTAGAAATGTCTAGCATCATCACCAGTATACACTTCATTTCAAGAGTAATCTCTGTTGTGTGTTAATTTCATATTGCCTGAGAAAATATGATTTGCTTTACCAATATTTACAAAATTTCGTATTTTTTTATATTTTGTTACTTGTGGATTTTTTTCTAAATGTAATATGAGAAAGAATTTTTCTTACTCTCTCTGAGGATAATAATGAAGAAAATGTTCTGCATTCATATTTAAAAAAACAATTACCTATGAACTTATTAAAGAATGACATCTGTTCATGCTTTCAAGTAACAGAGCTTTAATGATCGATTTTGGAATATAATAGTTTCATTGCCACTTATTTTCTCAATGCTGCTCATGAGCTGAGAGTCAGTGGTGTGTTTTTATCGCACGGAAGTGAATAAGACTATTTGAAATTGTTTGTTCAGTCATTGAAAGACAGGGAACACAGAATTGATTTATAATTTATCATTTAATTCTGCTACCCTTTGCACACAGTAGCTGCATGAATTCTTTTGCTTGAGAGTTATTCTGCCTGAACTAGCCAGTGCATGGTTATGTAACCAATTACCAAAGCTCTCCAATCATTTTTGGTCAGATATGAATAACTAATTATTTTGTGTAGGATGACATAGTCCTATCATACTTTTGTTTAATTCAAGCAACAAAAAAGAGTGAATTGTCAATGCCACTTCTGCATAGTTTTTGCTCTTAAAAAGATGCATTTTTTTATGGAATCAAACATCTTTCTTATGGAGTACATTATGAAAATTACATGGTTTTATTTAAGTGAAGTGGGGAGTGATAAGGACTTTGTTCTACGATTGAATTTAGAACTAAGGTCACCATATTTAAATACAATTACGCTTGAATGTTTGTCAATTTTTGAGCAAATGAAGATATTTGAGTATTTCATAAAATATGCTAAATAAAATCATCTTTCACTTAAGTTTTTAATTTTCCATGTACTTATTTTAATTTAATTAAAAACAATTGATGGCGAAATAAAACATTTTTTTGGAAAACCTTATTGGTAAAATTGTGTTTTATGGTGCTGCTACCTCTCACAATGGTTTGATGTGGTGTGAAATAAAGATGTTTACCAGTGTGAGAGAGGTGTCATTTTGAAAGCTTCAGGTTTTAAAATATTGAGTTGAGGAGAGATGAAAACAAAGAAAATGTCTTCCCCAGTAACTTGCTGCAGACCAGCTGAGGGTGTCTCAGTGGTATTTGCATAGTGACTGTTAATAGAAGTAGGTAGCTAATTCTATGTTGGTACTGCATGCATGAAGCTAAAAATCTCATCACTAAGGGTTCAGCCAGCTCCTGAATATGTAAGCACCCTCAATATTAATTTTATATTGTTAGATATTTTTTCAAAAATTTTCTATAATTTCAGGCTAAATCTTTCGAGTATTTGGTGTTTAAGCCAGATACACATTGGTTGGCAGCTCTTTCTTTGAGGTTGCATTATATTGTATAATCAACAAAAAAACAAAAGTAGTTGTTCAATGAGCAATAAAGTCAGTTGGAGTGATAAAAGTGCACACCTAGATAGATTGGAAATTTAATCTTCACATCTCTTCAACAATAATAGTTATCATTTTGCACTTATAATATTGTTTTTCAATAAACCTGTAGCCACAGAGTAGGTGAGAAACTACTTTAATGAAAGGCAGCATATGCAGCACCCTTTTCCTCTCTTCAGAAGAAATATCATCCACCGTAAATGTCATCAAAATCTTGTTATCATTGGTGTTGGACTGAAATTACTTTGTGAGATGAAAAATAGGTAAAGATTTCCTTATTATTTAAAATATAATCTCTACCCATAATGTAGTCCACTCTCATACTTCTGAAGACTAATTTTTTTGGTATGAATAAAGCCCCCTTCACAATTCTCTTCTAATATTTTGACCAATGATTGAGGGCTACCTACAGGTGTTCATAAAGAAGGTAAACATCAACTAAATTGTAACAAAAGTTGTAAATGTGAAATTGCTAAGAAATATCTCAGTAGCTTAATGGGTATTAAATATAGTATATATATTAAATAGTAAATAATGCCAATATCAGCCTCCTAGGGGTTGTTGGCTGTGGGATTTGGTTGCATGTTGTATCTTTAGCTGCATGATTTCAAGGGAATTCAGAGACACGAAAAATCCATGGATGGTAAATAAGATACAAATAATATTTAAAAGAAACACATCCCCTTCCTGGCCATGTGAGTTTTTGGGATGAATATTCACATTTTGCTCCTGAGTTCATTTTCAGTGTGAACAGTTTTTTTTTTGGCTTCATCTACTTCAAATTTCTGTCATGGTAACAATAATATTCACAGTTTTAAGTATGGAATCACATGCTTTCTGCTGGCATCAGGCTAATGAGAAGGACAGAAATGGTAGACACTTGCTATTGCAGCTGCATTCAAGAGGTCAGAGAAACATTATGGCTCTCTTGAATTCCAAAATAACTACATCATGGGAACAATAGCACAACGTGCCTATATACATAAAGCACCTAATGCTTTATACCAACAAAAAAATCTCCCCCAATCTCTTCCCAATCCTAACCACACATGTTAATTTATTGACGTATTAGGTAAATACTAGTGTCTCACTCTGGGTCCTGTTTTATAAAAGGTCACAGAATCACTGTCAAAAGAGAACGTAAATTTTCATTGTTTTTTCATATGAAGCTTTTAATGAATGCATATAATTATTTCAGAAAGGGTGTGACAACTGAGATCACCTAATATCTTACAGAATATACTTCTCTCTAACCTATGTTAGCCAAATATTTCTCAATGTCCAGTCTCAGCTTCTCACATCTATGGAATATATTTGGTGAACTTTATTCCCACAAAATTTCTATAATATGGTTAAATCAATCCTTGTACCAATCTTTGCAGCAAATTTCTAGTTGGTATAGAAAATATATAATGATAATGCTTTCAGATGTTGTACTTTTCATTCTCTCCTTCACCTTTACTACTGTTTAAATAAACAATGAATTGTTTAAACTACCACTGGTTGCTTGGTGAAATCATGCTTCTACATTGGGTTAGCTACAAGATGCATAGCTTGGTTGAAATGAGGTGGCTTTCCCAAATTTTTCTCATATGACCTACTTACTATTTTCCTCATTTCTTTTGATTGGATGTATATACTAATAAATGTTGCTTCAATTCTTATAATGTAAACATTACTATGAGTGTTAACCCCTTAAGAAGCTATCTTAACTAAGCCTGCCAATACATTCACTGGCTCATTCTTGGTTTGTGCCAGGAAAATAAATCGTGTGTTTTTCAAACTTTGGATGAATTCCTCTGAAAATCATCTGGATTTTTATTGTAATTAATTTCTGCAGCATCAATATTGGACAACAATGCATGCTCTTGGACCTAATTTTATTGAAATTAAAATACAATTAAAATTTTTACTGCTTGCAATTGATCTCTTTAAACCAAATACTGCATCCTGCATGGTACTATGATGACCATTTATTTGTGTCTTGGTGCATTTTTGAGTAGCATTAAATTTTGCTTTTCATTCAGGAGGGATGTAAAGCAGTGTGGGTAGCAGAATATTTAATGTTGAGTGGCGTGTAAACTTCCATAAAAATATTGTATTTTTTGTGAAAGTTTGATAAATTATGTACTTATGTGCATCTGTTGATTCTGTATGTTTGTTGCTCAAAAATAACTGTAAACTTAATTGTGCATAATGTACTGTCTCTAGATATGGGTATTTAAAACTTGTTTACTACTTCATATTATTTTATGGGTATACCTTTACATACGTGTGTATGATGTTGGATCCTCTTATTGTGATCATGCTGTCAGTTGTTAAATATGGATGTTTAGTTAGTCTTGCATAATAAGCAGTGTTTTCTTTCCCCGGTAAATCTTTATAAAATAATTCGAACTATGTTTAATTCAGAAAATTATTCTATGCAGGTTTAATAGGGAAAATTTGTAAAACTTCATTCTAAATTTCATATTTAAAACCTCATCATTTTATATTAATTAAAGATTTTATAAGTATATACGGTTACATTTTAACGACGCCAATATCTTCATATATATTGGTAGTATGTACCGGTATGTACTAATTTGAATTTATTTCACGGCAGCTTAAGATTACTTTGATTTCTTCAACATCGGTTGCCTAGTAATAATTGCAGCCATTTCTAGCGATCACAAAAGACGACTATCATATATCCATGTCATGTTATTTCTTAAATATGCAGTGAGCTTTTTGTGTCAAATTTATCCGTTTTTGTGCATATTCCAAAACGGCTGAACATGTTTATTTGACAACTGTGTTGTATTGTACATATCAATCATGTCTGTGTCGTTTTCCCCAAGTAATTCCCACACTGTTTTTCTATCTCCTTTAGGAAGAAAGCTTGGACATTATGGGACAATGTAAGCCCGAAATATTCTGCTAGAAGGTAATCTCATAATTTTGCTTTATTCCTTGCATGCCAAACTAATCCATTCCAATTCCCTCCGGAACGCATATATGTTGGGTTGACTGCATAGGCGATATATTGACGAAACGTATACATATTGGGGCAAATATGAGCGGAATTAGAGGTTTTTAAGGAAAATCTATTTTTTACGTTAAAATGTTAATGTAGTCATATTCTAATGTTAATGTTCACAGATCCATCAAATATTCAGCGAATGTCGTGGATGAAGACACTTTTGCAGGTACATACGGGAATAGTTAAGAAGTTTACTCATAAACGATAATTCGTTGAAGATAAAAATCCGTTGACGTAAATAAGTAAAATATTATTATATTGAGTGATTATTCACAAAAGTAGATATTATTTGTGAATGTTGCGCTTCACTGTTTGTTATTTTTTTGCCATAACTTCGCTTTTCGTGCTTTACGTGTTATTAAATTTTATCCATAGTGGCGACATCTCGCGTGAAGCACGAGAACTAGGAGTAAAGCTTGTCTGCTGGAGAACAAGTTTCTGCTGGAATCTGCTTTTAATGTTGAAATTCATGCGCCAAACATCACATTAACATGTCATTGAAGGAATTTGTGTATCTATTTCCATTAAGAGTAGCTAAATGGCTTCCGATATGGCTACACTTTCGTTTATTTTTATTAAAATAATGCACCACGTACCTCCAGCTGCTGCCTTGTGACGATTTTAGATTTGAGTATTTTCTTGCTGTTAGATTTCAGTAAATGCTGACGATGTTAGTTTAAACATTGTGTTTTCTTGTTTAAAGATCGTATTTTGATATCAAGTCATTCTACAGGGAATAAATGTCGTTTGATGTAGAATTTTGTTTTGAGCCTAGTGCTATGAAACAAATTCCAGCCTCCCAAGTAAGCATAACCTTGTTATTATGTCACTAACATAATTTTATTCGAATAATAGTTTATTACTAACACTTTTTGAAATATTAAAGAAATCTTAACTTGTGGCATAATGTTATGTTAGTGTACCAAAGGGTACATTGGGTATACTTTGATGAGGCTTTTAATTATAACAAATGATGATATAATACTTAAGTGTTTAATTAATTATTTTATGGTTCTTTGTTTTAACCAATCACGGCTTTCAATTTTTCTCAAGAGTGCATAAGTATTAATATGAAGAAGTTTTGAGTTAGTTACCGGTAATTCAATATTTTTTATTGCTGGAATCAAAAATGTTGAAATGTACTTAAGTCACTGCATTTCATCATAAATCGATGCATCAATTCATCATAAATCGATGCATCAATTCATCATAAATCGATGCATCAGTAGTCCAGTTTTTCACTATCAGAAGTTATGTGGTAAATGAATGTTTTTGTATTTGAATGGGAAATTTGGCTTTCATTTAAAACATGATATCCTTTTGCAAAGACTGTCCGTGGTTGACTTAATTTTTCACTTGAAAAATAGCAAAAGAGAATTTTAACACTATTTAAATATTTTCAGGTGTTTGCACCAAGGAGGGAGCCATGTTTTGAATGTGGCTTGCCTGTCTTCATTGCCGAAAGACTCCGCATCCCATATACATCTAGGACTCAAAATGGAGGAGGAGAAGAAGACAGTGGAGGGGGGAAACCTGAGTCCCCCAGTCAGCAGTCTTTTATCCTCATGCACCGCACATGCTTTCGCTGTGCTCGTTGCCGTCAACAGCTTAGCCCAGCGGGTGGCTATTATGAAACCGAATCAGGAGCCTTCTGTTGTGAAGTTTGCCCTGACGAAGAGCCACCCTCTCCTGTCTCGGAGCAAAGCAGGAGGATTCATGGCAGTCCAGAAGGGATGTTGGCTGTCGGTACAGATGATGAGGCATCAGATGCTGAAGATGAGGCTGATGCTGCTGCAAGGTCCAATATGGATAGCTACAGTGAAGATTTTGAGTCTGCATTGGAGGCTACACAGGAAGGTGGACAGAATTTGGTAGTAGATGGGAAAGATTTTGCACAATCGTCAGTTGGCACTCGACTACTGTCGGAAGATCCTGTGACAAATGGTGCTGATTCTTCACTTGTCCAGCCCAGTAGCAGCAGTCCTTTTCAGTCTTTGATGTCTCATCAAAAGTCTAGTCCCATTGCCAAGCCAAGAAGGAAGCTATTACTGGAGGATGAAAAAATGGAAGGTAATGGAGAAGAGTCTTCTGAGCACAAAATTAAGTTAAAGGAAGCAGAATCTCAACTCCACGAACCTGGTGAATCTCAGCTTGCTCAAAGGTTGCATCCAGTGAATGAGGTCGCAGGACAAGAAGACAGTTCTAAAGAAGTTGTACTTAAGAAAGAGACTGAAACGAGTAGTGAGGAAGTTAAAGTTCCTAGTGCACGGCCATTTTCTGTGTTTGATAGAGTTCGTATGTTTGAAAAGGAAGTTCAGGTTAGGCAGTCCTTGCCAAAAGACAGCAGGCGTGTGATTGAAAGTGATTCTCTGGCAAAAGAGAGGGATTCGGGGGAGAGACTAAATAAGGGTATGTCCATTAGTGAAGGGGGAGATGTCCAATCCCCCGGTGATATTGCTCCTCCTCCATTCCCAATTGTTAAGCAGAATGTTGAAGTTGGAAATTTTAGTGCAGATGTCGATTCTAAGCCTGAGAAAATGGAGGCTTTGGAGAAAGGAAGAGGTGAAAGTTCAGTTGAAGATATTCCTTTTATGGATGAAAATAGTGATATTCCTCATTGTGATAAAGAGGTTATTCATTCCCAAGAAGAAATCCCCATCTCTCTCCCATGTGAACAAGTGGGGACTGATATTTCTTCTGGGAAAGAGGTTTTAGATGCTCCCTCCATTGAATCAGCTGTAGATTTACCTAGTAATGAAATTTCTGATCATTCTTGTGAATATGTCAAGGGAAACCGAGAAGAAAAAATATTAGAAAATGCTGTTAAGAATGAAAATTTGCCAATGAAAGAATCGGGTGTTGTTGATAAACCTCAAGAAGATGGAAGGGTATTAGTTGAAAAGACTGAGGGAAAGAGTGAAATGGACCTTGGGGATGAATCGTGTGAAATTGTTCTGAATGTTCCAGTTAGCAGTAATGTGACTCGTGAGAATGATGTGAAAAAGAGTCTGGGAGAGAAGTCCAGTGAAGTTGAAATGGTAGAAGGGAAAAAAATTGAAGTGGAAGCAGAGAACCCAGAAGAAGTTGGTGGACAAAAAGTCAATTCTGGCTCAGTTCTTGAGACTGAGAAATCACAAGTGGTTCTAGAATCCACAAAAGATGATAAAGTTGTGGCCACTGAAGATTTTGGACATGATAAGTGTTCGGTTAGAGTAGATTATCCTGATGATCTTAATCCATTTGGAGATGATGATGTGGAGGAAGATGATAAGAAGAATCTTGGTGTGGTTCTGAGAAAACCTGTTAGCAGTTCTCTGAATCCATTTGGATCTAGTGATGAAGAAGACGATGGGGATGAAAAACGTCCCATGCTAGGAAAATCACCAGTGCCAGCCATAAGAAGAAGTGTTCCATTATTGGATACACTTGGGTAAGTCAAGTTTTGCCATCTTTGTTGACTTAATGGTTTTGCCCTACAATTTATCTTAATCTTACAACTCCATGTTGGCCTCATCTTTTAAAAGAATAGGGTACTAAATGGGTATGATCAGTGGGAATAGTTGCAAACTATTTCTAATAAAAACAGTGGAGACTGAGGAGTTAATAAACTTAAGGAATCAACATATATTTACTTTGCAAGGAACACATTAAATTGGAAATTATATATTTTGTGCACAGTAAGCATTTCTTAAGTCTTTAAATTTCACTTTTTCCACAGTTTCAATAAATGACTCTGCTATTTCATCAAAATTATTAGCCGTGGACATTTGTATACCCCCACCCCTTTCAAATCCCCAGAAATTATACCTCTACTGTATTACCCACCTATCCCTAATGGCACAAAGGACCTCAGCTGTTGGTTGCCTCCCCTGAAAAGTACCTCAACATTTTTATTCTGACTACTGAAGGGAGAAACATTTTTGAACTGGATTAACATATGACCTAGAAGCTTGCAAGAAAAGCAATACACAAGCTTTTTAAAATATTTGTATAAAGACTGTGATCCACTTTTACTGATTCCAAATTTGAATGATCATCTGTTCTTGTAACTGTACTTTTTATAAGAAATTTTAATGTGCCAGTATTTGCATGCATTCTATATGATCAATTTGAGAAATCAGGGCTCTGCTCACCTGGATTTTTAATTTGTACCTTACCTCTTAGTGAGGGAATAAATAAGTAACGCATTTCTGTTCCTAGATTATGCTTTGTATAATTTGATTTCAGTTTTAGTAATGTGGTATACCTTGTATCTCATTAATATGTTTCCCTTGAAAATTCTTGGATGCTGGCTTATATAATTTTGGAATTTATCTTTGGAAGGGCAAAGGAGCCTTCTTCTGAAGATAGACTGAATCCCTTCTGGAGTGCAGGAGAAGATGATGAAAAAGAAGATTTTAAGGACAGATCGAGGAGGAAAAGTCTTGGGAATTCCAGTCGTCGTAACATACCTGTGCCTAAGCCCCGAACAGTGTGGTTGGTATTTCTTGAAATATTTCATTCTTCATGCTCATCTGCACTAGTTAAGTCCAAACAAAGTAAACAAGCATTGTATGAAAGCTATAGTAATGAGTCTCAAACCACAGTGCCAATAATATTTTAGGTAACCCTGGGAAATGTGGGTGTAAAGTAACTTAACTGCCAACAAATCTCTATCTCAAAGTAGTAACTTCATGCTATTTAATAGCACTTATGCATTCAAATATTTACATTAAGATACAATCTTGCAAAATTCACTTTTATTGGAAGGTATTCTATTAAAGGATACATGTAAATAAAATCTACCATGCAATTCTAATACTAAAAATTCATCGCTGTATCATTTAAAAACCTACAGTGCAATGTGTTATATATGGCAGTAAAGAAATGTGACATCTGTGTATGCGCCAACTCTTGCAACACATAAGGAAGTAGGTATGGTGTCATTCTGTGCTAACTAGCATCCCAGGTGATTTCGGTATTCTATAACTAGCATGCTAGTAGCTCTGATACTGGACTGTCATTCAGCAATGTCACCTAGTATCAATCATGGAAGTGATAGATTAATGTCAATAATTACCATATAATAGCACTTTTCCTCTACATAAATTTATTATGGCCAGGTTTGAATGTACTTCATCGTCTTCAGGTGAAGGATGAAGTGAACTTATGATGTATTTAGCTACCTATCATGGCCATTTATTAATCCCATTAAATAGGAACACAGGAGATAATAGTGCATGCACCAGTTAAACAAGGCAAAAAAACATGCATTTATGAACTTATAACCTTATAATTTTGCTATTAATGATTTGCATTTAGTTCAGCTCTGAAAATACTCACTCTTTAGTTAATTGTGGCAAAATTTACCCTTAATACCTTTTATGAATTATTATATTATTTATATATTATAATGTGTACTCCTCTGTGTTCAAATCATTGCCCCTGGTGTTTCATGTGGTATCAGGGATATATATATTCGATCAAATCTTGTTCCCTACTGTGAAATATGCTAGATTATCTGTTGCCAAAAAGCTCATAAAAATATTCATAAATAGTATCTTTTTAACCACTTCACTGGGTGTGACGAGTGTACTCGTCATGTCGGCGTGGTTTCTATTTGGGCATGACTCGTATACTTGTCATAAAAGTTTATTGTTATTTCTAAATTGTTTATAGCAGTACATGTAAGTAGGTAATTCATTTAGCTAAAAATGATATATCTATCCTACAAAGCCTTAGTAAAATCATTGTGTACAAAATTAATAAACATTTCATTGTTTATAAAAAATCAACTGCTGTCAACAATTAAGACTTTTATGTAATATTTTAACATTTTATCATTGTAAATTAAATGTTATAATGTGCATGATTTTTTTTCTTCGAACAATGCAAAAATTATAATTTTAATACAAAAACAAAAAAAAAGAGTTATAAGGAGGCTATCCCCAATTGGAATCCACTTGTTACCAATCAACCTACCCAGTCAAGTGGTTAAAGCTTAAGAAAGTTCTTTCTCTGGAAATAAGTTTTAGACATTGTGGGTATGTCTACATCCACCAAAATATTTTTTTAATAAGACAAACTACTTATGCACGTTGACCTTGTATAACTTAAAGAAATTCTTAAGTTAGTGTGCGCTGTGTATTGTTAATGGATGCCAGATTTTCCTTTATGCAGTTTCCCCTTCACTGGTATTTCATATTCAGACTGCCCTTAATTCCATAATTTTTTTTCTCTATTGTTAATCCTAGGAACTCTGTCACACCAACCCCTGAGCCTAGTCCTTTACCTCGCCGTGGGGTTTCTCCTAGTCCAAGTGCAGACTCCACATTGATGAGAAAGCGCCGGAAGAAGCCTGCACCACCACCTCCTGTGCAACATAATGCACATACCCTTCCTCCCTCTCGTGTAACTACTCCACCTCCTCAGCCATGGCTCGATTCTTCTGTCCAGTCTTCTCCATCTCCATCCATAAGCACTGTGAGTGTACAGTTCGTTATCTAATAATACATAGGTAATTCAGGTGGGAGGGGCAGTTCGTTACCCTGAATTTTCCCCAGAAAGTTCTAGAAATCTGAAAATCACACAACTCTGGTTTATGTGAGGTTGCCAATCTAATTATGTTTGAACCAAGGATACAAGCCAGTAGGTCACTGGGTCATGGTTTCCATTTTGGCTGATTCTTAATCCCATGAAAGACCAGGGAAAATATTTTACGTCTAATACTCCAGGAAAGTATCAAACTTTACGCATTGCATTGTTAATGTTGCATAACATTTGCCTATGTATTATCCTTTTTCTTGGATAATAGTTACAAAAAATCACCAATCAATATGCCCAGTTGTTATGTTGTGAAGGAGTGCAAAACTTCCATGAGCC
>LYUA01000677.1:57503-69411 GCA_002093875.1 Calopteryx splendens
AAAGTTATTAAAACTATCATAGTATTCTTTGGCAGTGAAAACATCAATCCAAGATTCAGCATTGAGCAGTTCTAAAAAGCAAGAGATATTGCTGAGAGAGAAAGAACGAATGTGACGATAAACAGATTTTGGTGATCCAGCACAGTTGAATTTGGCAAGCATGGGGAAATTATCTGACATATCATAGTTCATCACAGAGGTAATAACTAATGACTGGTCATAGTTCGAGATGACAAGGTCCAGTAAAAGAGCAGAATGAGAGGTACTTCAAGTGGGCCTCCCATCATTCAGTACATTTAAATTATAACATTTTAGAAGGCAAAGAAAATCATCTCTATTTTTATGATCAGTGATTAACTCGATATTAAAGTCACCAGTTAAAACAATATTACATTTATTGGAATGATTGAAAATTAAATCATGGAAGTTGCTCGGTGTTTTAAAAAACACTTTAAAATTACTAACGGGAGAATGATAGAAAGTGATGACTAGGAATTGCACTTCACCAATGTGAACATTAGCACAGGCATATTCAAAAGTACATTCTTCAATTAGGTGCTTACATAGAGTAAAAGGGTCTTTCCTCTATGGTGCTTAGAAGGCACATTGACAACTTGTGGAGCAAAAAAGAATGAAAGGAAGAAAGGTGCACGCAATACAACAAGATGGAAGTGGTCAGTTTTGGAATTGACCTGCAGAGACAATATGAGAAGGGAGGGGTGGTTAGGGAAAGGAAGTAGCGTGAGTGAAATGTAGGAATTTTTCAAAGGTATACTAATTGAAGAAATGAGTTTTTACATTCCCTGGAGAAAAACTAAAAGCAAACTCTGATCCATAATATTATAATGCTAGAATCAGAAGCTTTAAAAGAAGAGCATGAATGCCTAACAGGATGAGAAACTGAAGTACTTTAAGCTGAAGTACTTATAAAGAATTGAATACTGAAAAGGTATGGGGTAAGATAAATTATTGAAGGAAAATATAAAAAATGACTGATGGAATGGGCTATAAGAGTAGGTCCAAAGGAGACAAAAGAGGGAACAATGCTGTAGATACAATTTATTTTCAAAGTGAAGGCTACATTTATCATCATAAAGTTTAAAAAGCTTCAGCTTTCAAAGAATTATATTCATGAGGATATACCAGGAAACCTATCAAATGTAGCATCAGTAATAATGAGGAATGATATCCTCCAATTCCTTTTCAAAGTCGAGGACAGTGATGTCACGATAAATTACGTACAATAAAAATTTGCGTGCCTAGTGGCTTTAATGATGGTCTCTATATTGGGGGAACCAATTGAAAGATTGGGGAATGCACTGGTCCATTTTCTAAAACATTTATTTATCGTAATAATAAACAATGGAGAATTACCCGGGGAATGGAAAAAATCAATCGTAGTTCCCATCTAATAAGATGATCTAGTAACAGTGCTTATTCCTATCGACCAGTTAGTTTGACATGCATTGTGTGTAAAATTAAGGAGCATCTGACTGTGAACTATGTTGAGGAGACCTTGAAAAAAAAGAACTGGCAATGGGAAAAAAGAGATCATTTTCAGATTTACTAATCCTGTAAAAGTCAATTAACAACTCTTTATCAGTACTCATTAGAAGGGCTATATAATGGAAAGCAAGTGGCTGGAGTGCAAATAAATTTAAAAAAAGTTTGACCGGGTTAATCATGAGGTACTAATTGAAAAGGTAGTCATTATAAGCATAGATGAGAAGGTTGTAAATTGAAAAAATTCATTTCAGTCGGGCAAATTTCAAAGGGTTTGAGTTGGTATTGTTTATTGGGAGAAATTGTATGCCACTTCAGGCATGCCACAAAGAAGTTTGCTAGGACCATTGCTATTTATAATTCACTTGAAAGATATCAGAGAGTATATAAAATGATCCGTTTTGATGTATGCAGATGATTGCATTATTTACAGAGAAACAATTTATGATGGGAATATATGTATTACAAAACAGGCCAAATGTCCTGGAGAATTGGGCATATGTGATTAGAATGGTCATCGATACCAGCAAAAATAAATAATTTAGATTCTGGAAAGGTGGGTGCAAATTGGCTCCCAGGAAGCAAAACATACACCCATTATATAGTACTAGAATGAGTACTATATTATGGGTGATTTTTTGAAGGAAGGAAATCACTGTAATTGTCTTAAAAGGGATTAGGTAGAATTGGAAGGATAGAAGGATATTATTGGGATCATAAATAAGAAGGGATCTTTGATGGGATCAGCATATGAATTTACTAGAAGAAGAGTTTTTTTTAGCTTTAACTACTTTGTGACAAGAACTCTGCAAAAAAATTAGATCGAAACAAAAGACACCTTTAAAACATTCGATAAGCCTATATTAGTATGCATATATATATTTTAGTATTAGCCAGTTTGGGACTCTTGATCTTGTTAATCATGTAAAAAAATTGAACAAAGTTCAGGGTCTTGCCCTGAACTTTGTTCAATTTTTTTACATGATTAACAAGATCATGCAAGAATGTGCAGGGTCTTGCTATAGATTTATTACAGGTAATTTGATCATAAATCATTTGATTCAAAGTGGAAGGCATGCCTGAAGTGCATATACAAGTCCTAAATTTGTGAGACTGATTGAAAACATTTAAGAGAATGATTGAAATAATATTTTATCTGGCACAAAAAGATCATAGTTGTAATATAGAGTTTCCAAAGAAGAATTAAAATACAGGAAAATATTCTTTAGCCCTTCAAATAAATGTTGGAAGCTTCATGATGAGTCTACAACAATTCTCGATTGTTAGGAAATTCTGTTATGTTTTCATTTCTTTGTAAACTGTGTATTGTAATGTTCTTTTTACTAATTTACAGCCATAATCGTAACGCATGTACATAACTAGATCACAGTACTTGAAGTTTTCATGGATGTATTAATTTTTTTAATATTGGCTCTTTAATGAGGAAATTTCTCCACTCTATTCTTGGTTATAGTGTCCTTAACTCTTTCCATTACACATGACATATTAGAATGCTCAAGTACCGATTTTGATAAAAAATAATGTTGTTCACCCTAGTTATAATGAAGTCTATAATCATTTCAATGCAGAAATAGAATTCGAATCAGCCCTCCCTAACATTTTCACTAACAATTTTTTTCTTCATATAGCTAATAAATTTGCATCAGTCTCCATTAGGAAACTTTCAGCTGGTTATAAGCAAATTGTTTGGCCTACTGAGATTAGAATCCAGTTCCTGTGTCTCTCCTCAAATTATTCTTATTTGGAGATTTTAATTGTGATATACTTACCAGCATTATAAATAGGAATTCCCTTTTGAACTTATTTCAGTCTTTTGATCTGATCAATAGTGTTTCCTTGCCCACAAATTGTTATTGTCATTCCCTATTAACCTATTAGATTACATTATCTCTAATCTCAAATCTTAATTTAATTACTACCACCTCTGTCATTAAATTAGGCCCACCAGATCACTTTCCTACCAAAGTTTCCTTTAACCTCCAATACTACTGTTAAATTCCAGTCTAAGAATTCTTTTACCGATATGAATCAAACCAACTTTCAAATGTCGTTAGCTATGGAAGACTGGTCAGTTTTTTTTCTCAACATTTGACCTTGATACTAGCTTTAACTGCTTTCAAGAAAAGTTCTCTTGTCATATGAATGCGACCTTTCCAGTTATTACTAAGAAAGTGTCCTCCAAAAAATTTAACCAAACCTGGATTACCAATGAAATCAGCAAATAGCAACTGCCCTGATAGACTTAGCTGCCTCCTTTAAAGTAAATCTGAACCATGTATCAAAGGAAAATTATAAAGCTTTAAAGCCTTCCATACAAAAGATTATGAATTCAGCAAAAAAAAAGCTAAAACTCCTAAATTTTCAATGATAATAACAAATTCATAGAAATATGAAAAATTATAAATATTTTTAAAAACAATTCCCTAACTCATTCCATAGATAAGTTGAGATGAATATGCTGAACCAATTTATGACATAGCTAAATAAGACTCATGATTCAGTTATCAATTCACCAATTTACTGATCAACACCAATGCCCAAGCTACTCATGACTCTATCAATGCTAGTGCTTCTTTTAATTCACTTTACCTTGCTACATGTACTAAAGAAGAATTATTATCCTTTATTGAGGTTCTAATAAATGCTCAAGGATAGATGGCATTCCTTATATTATAGTGTCTCACTCAATTACTATTATTAAAAATGTACTTTTATTCTTAATCAACTAGTCATTAAGACATATTCCCTACTAAAAACATCTAAAGTAACTCCTGTATACCAGTAGAAAGGCAGCAAGTCCAATTTTTATTCTTTCCACCCAATAGCAATCAAGACAGTTTTTGATTAAAAAAATATTTGAAAAGCTGAATAATATATAATAGGTTAATATCCTTCATGGAATTTTTTAGTTTACTTTCTCTGAGCCAAAATGGTTTTCATCGAAGTCAGTCTATAATCTCTTCCTCCAGTGATGTCATTAATTGCATTATGCCTGCTTTATATGATATAGTATTTGCTGTTGCCATTCATTAGGAACTCAACAAAGGTTTGGATCATGTTAAACATTAACTTCTCTTGAAGAATCTTAATAGCCTTGGAATTTAATGCTGTGCCATCAGATGGATTCAGTCTTATTTATATCATGGGCTCCAATTTGTTGCTCTTAAAACTAACTGAAAGAGCTACTTCCCTATGATAAATCAAGTGACTAAGGGTGTTACCCTGGGTTCTTTTCTAAATTCCATATTATTTGTGCTATATATTAATGACCTATGTCATAAATATATATACCATGACAATAATTCATTAATAATGCCCTTTATTCATTAAATTGAATGTCCAGAAATCCCAAATTATCTGCTTTAAAAATGAGAATAAATCACTTGATGAAGTTCTTGGTCAAATAAATGACAGGCCAATCCCTCAAACAACTAATGTGAAATTTCTTGATTTCCTCCTCCATGCTTCACTTAACTGGGAGTTACACATTTTCTGGCCAAAAGTTCGAGTGGCAAATTTTTCTTAATTGGATCTACTGTACTACTTGATATGCTACTGATGCTATACTGTGGTGAATTTTATTCCCATAAAAATCTGTGGGTCCCATTTTTAAGCACCAGAACTACTTTTCTTGGTCCTAATTCAATGTGAATAAGACTCTTTAATGCACCTAATAATGAATAGAAAATCATTGTTAGTCCATCTATTTTTAAATCTCCAATTAAATACTTTCTATATTATAAATTGTATTACAGTATTGATGAGTTTATCTATGATAAGAATGTACCATTCTGCACCTGAGGCCCTCTATATTATGTTTTAGACTGCTGTTAATTTTTGTATAATATACTTCTAATGTATCGGTATAACTTTTCCTGCATCACGTATTTGATAGCTGGTACAAATAAAACTACTGCTGCTAATAAGCTGCTTTATTTTGCCTCCCAACCAAATGGTTAACCTATAGCTAATGAATTAATAATAATAATAGCAAGGTAAATTGCCCCAGAAATCAATTTGGGACGAGTCCTTTTGGCTCTAGCATATGGGAGTGAAATGCATTGTCACCAATCATCAACAAAATTAAAATATTGCACTCAACAAGGGAATCCAACAAGCCTCTTTCACCCCAAAACCAGCATGTAACCAACAAGACATTTCCCTGTTAAACTGAGCAACTTAGACGAACGTTGGGTAATCTATCCCATCGGGAAATTGGTTCAGCAAGCTGATCAGTGCTGGGGTACTACAAAGCTTACAACCTAGGTCAGCGTAAAATATAGCTACAACTAACACTCTCAACTTTCAAAGGCATGGAGAAAAATTCAGCTGAAGCTACTACCCCAGTTAGTAGCCAGTCCATAATTGCCTTGAGCGATTCATGCAGGCCTTCGGATTCTGGAGACCCCAAACCAACATTCCAAAACACAAACACTTAGACATATTTGCCATCTTATATGTTCTTAGTAACATTCACTCCAAGATTTCATTTATTTCTGAATGACATAGAAAAGTTAGAAAAATATATGAATTAAGGTTCCTTTATTGAGTTTCATTATACTTTTTGTATCGTTTTTTTTGGCAAGTCTATGATAATGTTATTCCAGAAGATGTGAAGATCATATTACCCCACCCATTTATGGAGTTTAATACATTATTTGTATATAAAGTCTATTTAGTTTGGCTTTTTTCATATAAAATTCCAATGGTGTGGCTAAAATAACCAAAGATATAAAATTTGTAAATAGTTATTCACTATGCTTTATGGACAAATTATTAACCAAAAAGCAATATGTATGCTTAATCTTTTCTGGAGGCCTGACCAACAAGTACAGGCCTAAATAGAAAAATAAGGGTATCTTTTTCCCTACAGTCTGATAATTCCCCTAAGTTCCATCGGTGGCTTTATTTCCTATTCTTTGCCAACGTTTCGGAATATAATTTTTTCCGAATGAGGCAAGGAATACTTGATTTTCATTTTTGACCTTACCTCAAGATATTAACATCGTGAATTATTGAGGTTGAAATGATGAATGCCAATTTATTTCCTTTGTCTACTGACTCAGATAAGTTGATGAAAAGTTGGTTTAATGCTATAACACTGACTGGCAGTTTGGCAATTTACCTGTTTCCTCCCAAAACTCACCCCATATTTAATTTATTTCTCAACTAGACTCGACCCCTGGGTCCCGGGTCGTGAGTAATTACAACTGAGGTACACAAAAAATGTAATTGACTAAAAATAAATGAAATCCCAGAAAAATTCCTCGAGATTGGTTTCGTATTTATGCTGCACATACTTTTTTCAGAGGTATTTACACGCAATGCAGTACCAAGATCATGTCGAAGGGATTTCTACAAAAAAGGAAAGGGATAAAAATAAGGGAACCAAACAATGCAAAAATGCGAAGATTTAACGGGTGCCTTAAAACCGCATCTGTTGGCGCCCTCCCGCGTGGAGGGAGGTCAGTCTCTCGCGGACCTCACCCTGCACGCATATGGTGAGACGGAAGAGGGAGGAGGGGCAGAGGGAGTGAGGATGCCATCCCTACCCTTGTCCACTGCGGGGCCCAGAGGCGGCTTAACGACTCCCACGGTGGCAATTGCACCTCCAGATGGAAAGAATCCACCACAAGTTGCGTTCCTTTGTAAAGTTCCGAAGTGCAGCGGTCGACCAAATGAGGAAAGGGGCCTTGGAAAAGAGATATTCCCGGTGAACAATCACTAACAAACCACGGACACTAATTATACATCTATGCCTATCTTCCCCTGCAAGCCGCGAGGGTGTTATATTACCATGATAGCCATTGAATATTATTTTCATTCTGCATACATTTATTTTCCTTAAGTTCCAACTGTCGTACATGACCCCTACTCTTTTAGAGTCACGAAATGTGCATGGGAAAAATACTATTTATATCAGTAGTCAATATAGATATTAACTTCTCGTAGAGATATCAGCTACCAATGTTATTCAGAGTGAAAACTATTCCTAATCTTTCAGAGTTAAACTCGAATGGTTTGTATTTATCTAATAGTTTTAATGTGACCTTCGTTCCTAACAAAGGATACTCAATGCCAATGTATGCCTTGTATGAGAAGTATCTTCCTTGTTTATTTAATATATTCTCAGTGTTACAGAAAATTTTAAATACGTGACATTCTTCAATCAAATTCGTGGTATAAATATTGGAAAATAAATAAAGATTCCCAGTGATTTGTTCGCGTCAGTATTATTTGAGGTGAGATAATTCATAAGTAGGTAAGTATAGCTATCACTTAACGGTTTAGACACTAATTTTCACCGTTGGGCTTAGTACTTGGTTAGCTCTACCCTCACGTACCATACCGATCTTATGTTTCATTAATGTAATTTTTTTTAATGCTGTAAGAAGAACAATGATGATGCTGACTGCCACATTTTCATGACTCGGAACTCCTTAGGTTACAATAAAATAAACTCACGGAGTAATTGCACGACTTCATTGAGAGAGAGCCGAGATTAGTTAGGCTTGTAGGTGTTATCACTCGTACTTCGGTACAATTGTGATGATGCTAATATCTAAAAGAAATCTAACAACTCATGAAAATATTATTCCACGTTATCGCTAGCTTATGGTAGATACATTTTACAGTATTCACGATGCTAAAAAATGTTGTACTGTTTAGTTTGTAGATGAAATGGAATTTGTAATATCCAAGGATCTTGTTAACCGAAGGTTTTTCACTTTTTTATTTAATATCGGCAATAAATCCTGCGCTTGTCGTAAAATACAAAATCCGGAATGGATAACACTTAACATTAAAATAACTCGGGCGCTACGACCACCAATTAGTACTCACAAGAAGATCAGCGGCTGAGGACGTCCTCACTCCGCCGAATTGCACCGCCAAATGAGGGGCGCCAGGTGTCTGTCTCTATAACTAACTGTCACATAACCGGAAGTGACGTCATTGTTACGTAACACACATCAATGCCATGGAAATGAATTATGTGGAATATTCTACCTATTAGCATAGGCATTAATCAAGCTTCAAATAGTTCTTAAAAATATTGCATGCAATCAAAATTCCGATGCCATGCGTATGGCACGAAAGCCAGGCCACGAAATTAAGAAATTAGCAAGCTAGAATATTATATAATTAGAAGAGCAAGAATTACTATTATATTTTGATAGATTTCAACCCCATTGGCAACCAAGGTGTTAATGTTTAAACTTTTCTCTACTACTACGTATTAAAATTTAATGCACTTCCGAAAAAAATCGTTTGGGGAAATATCACAGATTAATATCTAATATATAAGGTGATTATAAAATAAAAAGGGAATATCGAAGGGGGGGAATTGCGAATTAATACCTACATAGACGAACACTGATGCGAGCAGGCAAAGGGCCTCGATCGAAAATAGAGATCACGAGGAATTCCATGAGGTAGATTGGCGGAGTACTCTCACTTTCTTACACTTTCCAGGCACCTACTGAGTAGGTTATACTGATGACATCACAGGTGGAACCAAATCACACTTAACACTTCCATATGAATGAAACTTGTGACTTTTGCACGCTATAACTGTCCGAGGGGCCTCTATAAAGTCTTCGTCACGAAAAACACGAAGAAAGATTTCTCAACACTCCATAGTTTGGGAATCCGACTGAGAGCACGACGCAAAGTGTGAGCACGTGGACATTTCGTTTTATTTCGAACTACGTCCAGCGATGGAACTGGTGAAAACACGCGATGCGATAAACTAATGTTCTAGGGAACTCCCGAATTCAATTCCCGGACGCATATTATGGCAGAAGGACAAACGCCACCCCTACGTTGTATGCCCGTATATCCTTGCAAGCTATGGGAATAAAATCGGGCCTTCACAACAGATAAGGAGCGAAGTTGGATGAAAACAAAACACTTTGCCTTTGCTTTTAGAAGACGAATGCCATCATAACAAATTGCATTTTATCCAGATATTCCTTCTGTTGAGGAAACAAAGTACGAAATGGAAATGCACTACCTGCTTCTTTTTGCAATTCTTCAATTAAAAAAACTACGCAGGGATTAATAGACATATTATGCGTTAATTTTCGAGGAGCCTACTTGCTTCTATGAGTTAAAAACAAGTATTACGGCGGATTATAGATATGAAAAAAATACAGAAAAATGCATTCACCACCGTTTACGAAGAAACTAATTCGTCAAAAAATGGGAGTGAATATTTCAGTAATGAACCAGAGACACTGCTTTCTCTTTAACGATAAGTAACTCGGCGATCCAGAGTATGTATTCCTATTATTATATTCATTATAGTTATATTGGCTAGCAGTTCGAAAGAGAATGATTCTGCAATTGCATAAACAATACACCATTCTAGAATAATGGATGGAAAAGTTCCTTTTCCATCTCTCTACAACATAACTTGTTTCCAGAATCAAATTCGACGATCACGACTTCCCATGGGCCTGCTAAAGGCCTTGTGAAAGATGTATGGATAGGCCTGCGTGCATTGAATACCGGAAAACTTCCGTAGGAATGAGTTGGAGGGTTTCGTATGTTTTGAGAACAAACATTTGAGAAACTTCTTTTTCACAAACGGGATGTGGAAGTGCACAATTTACCCACAATTCTTGGAACACAGTCTAATTCACTGAGAGTTGCGTGAAATAATCGTCACGATAGTTAACAGCAGTGCACTTACTGAAGTTTTAAATACATTTATACTCTTCCCTTCTTGCAGAGGTATGCGTGATCCCTTTCGAATTTGTTTACGAATCGTGCGTAATGAAAGTGAAATAATAAAGTAAAGCTGCCAGAAAGTACTTGAGGTCCATCCGAATGTGTTGTATATTATCATGCATGGGCAGACCTAAGAAGTAGTGCTTATATTCAGGACCGGAGAAAAACCTCACATAATTTATTGAGCGAATAAAAAGTATGTCATTCAGGGAGAATTACGAAGCATATAGCTAAGGAAGATTAGGAAGTTGGACTTGCTACAACATTAGGTATTTATTATAATTTCGGTAAATTCCCTGCTTGCGCGTGACGTGAAAGTTTTACCCAAACCAATTACATAAAACGTAAAAAAATGCAAAAGATTTGGATAGTTTTTCTGAAGATGGTGAGTAATAGTGATTCTGAAAATAGTGATGGATTACAGGCAGAGGGTCGCATAGAGCTATTGGCTTAAGTGACATTTTTAATAATGAGAAAAGTTATACTGTCTTAATAAAAGGCCTAACACATGGAATAAGACGTGATCAAACAAAAAGCGCACTCCAATAGAAAAAGGTGGTGTAAGGATCCTATTATTTGTTTCGTATGACAAAAGAATAGAGAATATAAAATGCAGGGTATGTAAATGGGAACTTAAATGGGAACTTAAAATAATTAAAAAAGACGCTCATACCGTTTCTGAGCTTGAATATTCTTCCTGGAGTATGGGCGTATATCACTGCATAACCCTTGTAGATACGCATTGAGATCATCTTCCATCACACGTTAATTACACTCAAATGCTCGCCAAGACAGAAGGAACTCAGGAAGGAAGGTACAGTTTTTCCACTGACGGTAACAAGGACATTTGTCTGACGGACATTGTTACTGACGGTAACAAGGACCCTTGGTAATTGGTTCTGTAGTTGAATTCAAATGCATGACACACGCCACTTTAATTCCTTCACTGCGTTATATCTCAACAATAATTAGCTGCCAATTCGACGTCATTCCGTCCACTTATGGCCACCGCAATAATGCACTTGGACGACCGAAGCAATTCGGATGTCTGAGTACAAGAGAGATAATAAACACAAATCTAAGATTAGAACAGGGCCTCGGCGATTACTTCTCTCCTCTGGTGCCTTAGAACCAATGCTTAGAACTGACACCCATTCGGCGCGTTCGTTGTGCCGCCCTGTGAGCATGCGAAAGTGCTTCGAGGACACTCGATAAGCAGCGCCGACTGACTTGAAAGAGAGTATTCCACCCTTCGTGGAAGGCCCCCTCTCCGCACTCGCACTCTCCTATGCCTCGAGGGGTGGGTTGCCGACCTTGGCCCTTCCATTTCCTCGTAGTATTCCCCCGTAGAGACTGTCTAATTCGGAGAGGAGCGATTACTCACAGAGGTGAATGGCCCTCAGAATAGCTAGGTTATCCGGGGTCCCAAGAAAAAAAGAAATGTTAGGGAATCCCCCACCCCTTTAAATCGCCGAGCAATGCATGCGTGAATCAGTCTTCACTCGGCCTCGACGACCGCTGTCTACCGAAAATTTGTAATGGAAGTGTATTAAATTGTTTCCTGGATGTTCTGTCTCACTTATGACAATTGGGGGTATAGCTCAGTGGTAGAGCATTCGACTGCAGATCGAGAGGTACCCGGTTCAAACCC
>LYUA01000677.1:83209-103076 GCA_002093875.1 Calopteryx splendens
ATCTCTCTGCTGTCTATTTAGCAGTCAGAATCTCCTCGTCTATCTATCTGACAGTAAGAATGCCCTCGTCTATCCGGTATGAGAATGTCCCCCGTTCCTTCCGGACCCAGCCTTTTTACTCCCCCAGAGTCGTCCATGGGAGGGGGGTGGGGAACTGGAGATGAGTGGGGCATAATGAGGGGGAGGGAGGTCACATAGTAGCAGGCAATCTGCTTGGGCTCCTACTGACTTCCCCCTGTCCACTTCGACTGATCTCATCTCACCACTTATACAATACAGGCATATTCACACACAACTCAAACACACAATCATATCCCTACCCCTGCTCGAGTCGACAGACCATACCACCCGGAACAGTCGAGGAGATAGAGGAAAAAAGGAGAAAGGGGATGAGGAGGAGAGGAGGAGAGGTAACGGCCTTAGACGTTACAATATGTATTGCTAAGGCTGGAAATCTTGTATACTCCATCTTTCACTGCTCATAAAAGTGGAAAAGCTTTCATCCACCAAAGCCTAGAATGTGCCTATGTGTGGCATAAGTCAAGTAAGATTCACCAATTGAGAGATGAGGAAGGCATTGTTACAAGACTAATGACCATGCCATGGGAGAAGTGTAGGCACATGGAAAGGAAGAAGAATTGCTGAATGAAACAGTTAAAAGATAAATGGATATCTAGTGTGTATTTGTATGTAGTAAAGTACAAGGGAGTGATGTTTTTTTAAATTGATGGCAATAGTTTGGAATTGTGGTCTGGATTTGATGAAAGCATACATGACAGTCAGGCTTGATTCAGAATGAGAGGGCTAAGATATTGTACGGAAATATGAGTAAGTGTCACTTAAATTACCCTGGTTTTGTACAAAAAGTGGTATTTGAAAGGTTGCCATTCTAGCTTGTTATAACCCAGTGGATGATGAAAGTGAAAGCATGAAGGATGAGTTTTGGTTAAATTAACCCTTAAACTGCGGAAGCCGGTTTTCAAAGCTACAACTGTGTGTGGGAAAAATGTGAGGGAAATATTTTCCTTCCCATCACATGCTATAGATTTGCAGGTAGTGGACCCATATAATCTGGAACGACCTTTTTTGTTCCCTTCCCGAGAAGAATAGGAAAGGGTAACTAGTTGAAGGAACATTAGCACTTGCGAGCAAAATCAATTCCTGAGAAATGAACTGATTACATGGAGCATTTTTCATGGTGAGCACAACATAGCAAGCTCTCAAGGAGGGAGAGGGATGCGGCAGGTATCACTTCCTACTGTGAGGTTTGGGCCATCGTGGACCCTCGGAGAAGGCCTCTATGTGTGGAGGACTAAAAAATCTAGAGGGAGACGGGGTCAGACGAGCAAGAAATGGCCAAATGTATAAATGTTTTTCTGAAAGCCATCCTAACATACGTAGATATACGTTTCCCGCAGTCAAGGGGTTAAGAGAAGCTTTCAATGAGTATGACATAGGTGAATGGGTGGGTTTGCATCACAAAAATGCCACTGGAAAAGTGATTAAGTATCACCTGAATGGATGATGATGGAGAAAATTTGTATGCATTTGGCAAAGGAATTGATCAGGGTATTGATTTGGTCCCATATAAAGATAAACCTTGACAATTAGTGCTGGACAAAAAGGCAATGAAATGTGTTGAATGTGGAACAGACCACTATTTGATTAGGTACTTTGTCAGTGGATAAGTGTAAAACATGAATAACAAGGAGGATTGGAGCTCATCAGCAATTCAGAGTAAAGGTCATGGAACTCCATAAAAAAATTGTAAGACTATAGCATAAATGCAGGCTTGAGTGACAGCTGCCTAAATCATGCAAAATGGATAAAATATCTATAGTTTAATTGCATGAGTGAGTAATATTTGGAGAGTTTGAAAGCTAAATCACTGAACAAATGTGGAAAGAAATAATAAAAATAAATGTGAAAAGAAGACTGAATGGATTGAGTGAAATGGGTATGCTGAATGTGAATTAATCTAGAGTGAATGTAGATGAAGACTCGCAAGACAAGGAATGCTAGAAATCTCATGAAACAAAGAGCATGCATGAATGGAAGATTGTATGAATGAGATAGAGGTGAAAGAATTTTCCATATATAATGGAGCATAATGGAGGACATAATTAGTTTCCTGAAAAACTTAAAATAATGCTTTTGACTTTGCCTTCCCCAAAGGGAATAGCATGAAGGGTATGTACAGATTTAATATTAGCAGTAGCCAATCAGAGTTAAGTTTTTCATCAAGCTAGAAAAATTAGTATACTGTGTAATGTTCTCTTAAAGGTTTGGGGCATGCTGGGAGACTAGGATAGCTTAAATAGCTCTACACTTCAAGGTCCTTTATAACACCTTAACAAATGCACCAGCAGTGTGAATTAACACAAATCATTCTTGAGCTCTACACAAAATCTTCCTTTATGTCATCAAAAATGCATAATCTTTTCCTTGCTCTATCTCACAAAGGCGTAATTCTCCCTTCTATAGCATCACAATGCTTTACCCATAAAAATTGTATCTCCATGAGAAAAAAGAACCAAGAAACAATTTGAAAGTTTGTAATTACAATCATTAGCTACCTACCCAGCAGCACCTGAAATTCTAGCCACAAAACTGAATATGCAACCATTGAACAGAATCAACCTATCATAGAATGCCCGTGGTTCCACACAAGTTGGAAGTTATTTGCAGGCCTTGGTACTTAAGGTGAGTTTCATTAACCATACAGTATCCTGAATGAAGACTGATTGTGACCAAAGCTATTGGATAAACAAAAAATGCACATTAAAAGAATCCTTGAAGGTTTCTTAACACTCTTTGGTTTTTCTGTGAAGTTATTATCTACAATTTATTTTCAAGCTTAAAACTCACAATGCTAAAAATTGTAGTGGATTAGACATCTGATCTAAACTGGTCTTGTGATGATATGCTACCTTCCTTTGGCAAAATAGCCTCTTATAATTATGCATAATGAATATTCAAGTCTCGAGTGAAGTGTGATACATGAATGTGCCCGCATATCTGGGGTGATGTACCATGGAAAAAGAAATCATTGTGTGAGCTAAACATTTAGTGAGGTAGACATGTTACCAAGAGTTGTTGGATTTCTGAGACATTTACTGATAATAGGAAGGTAATTAGGATTTTTATCATAAAAATGCACAACATTATAGGAAGATGACTAGGGGCATGGTAGTCCAGTGGGTAGAGAGTAGAGCTACTAACTGGAGGGTCTGAGTTCGATTCCAAGTGATGCCTCTGGGCACTCTCACATTCACCCAAGGTGTACCATTTTTCGGGTTCCAAGTCATCCTTGAAAACCTTAGGTGGGAAAACCTTAGGTGGTATGGGGAAAGGAACTGGTCACCCTACCCATATGTGTGAATCTCACACGCTGTATACGGCTTAGTACTGGGTAAGCTCTACCCTCACTTGCCAAACCAACCTTTGGGTTGATTAACGTGATTTTTATAGGAAGATGACCTAATGTTAAAAAAAACTTCCTGTGTTTGATATGTGTATATTCAAACCCATAAGGGATGGGAGAATCAGCAGAGAAAGATGAAATAATTTCGTTTTTTTGGGAATGGGGAATAATAACGCTTAAAATTTTTGAATGGAGAATGGTTTGGGAAACCTCCACAACCTTTAGAGCAGAGCCCTACTTGAAGACTCATTTGGTGAGGAGTACGCATTTGAGATATTTTAAGCTGAGCATCGTACATGAATGCAAAGGAGCACCATGGACTGAAAGGAGTACCACAGGCTGATCTGTTGACTGGATCCAAACACATTCATGACTGCTCTAGTTCTCATACTCATTTAGGATTGATTCATTGAAGATGTTTGCCACTCACTGTCAGTATCAGGAAGTGCTTAAGTTCATTTTTAAGTAAAATAGTAGGTGATAAGGCTTGGTCTAAGAATCAACATAATCTGCATATAGTGCTTAAATGCATTAAAAATAACAAAATAATGAAATTTAATCAATGTAACCGATGTTCAAAATTCCATGAAAAGGGAGAGAGTAAATTGTTGCAACAAATGCACAATCAAGGATATAATTGTATGCCAATCAGAAAGGGAGGTAGTTTGGTCGGTCATGGATGTTGTGACTAATAGTAGGTACAGCAATATTCCTATGTGAATCTTGGATTGCTTCTAGTAAAATTATGGACTAAGAGCTGGGCTACAAAAGCCCCTAAAAAACCTCTACATTGCCAGTTTCCCATTCTCTGATGATTATATCACAATAATTCTACCATGGATAAGTCTCATCACGCTTTACGGAATCTACTTTTTGCCACAGAATCCTCATAAAAGAATCCACTTGCATTAAACCACCAATGATTTCCTTTCATAGCCAGAAAACAACTCTTGTGAGGTTTCACATATTTCACCAAGGGTAATCCAGGTTGATCCCCGCACCCCCCACACTGGTTAACCGAGAGCTTAATGTATATGTGCTTAAATAAACTAAGCGCTCTATTCCAAACATGGTTCGATTTTTTTTATTTTTTACCTCCTGAAATATCGAATGTTTAAAAATTCCTTTTGGGCCCGGGGGAGGGGAGGGGGGCTTAACAACCATATGCCCTTCTGGTTACGTCACTGCCTAAGTCAATACAAAAATGTGTGTTGCGTGGTTGCATACAAAAATATACCAATTTCGAGTTTCAATGAACCTGATCAAGACATTAACCAAAATGTTGAGTGTTTGTCTCATTGTTTTCTCATACTAATTTAGGATTGACGCATTGAAGCTGTTTTTCATTCACCGCAACAGACTACCACATTACTTGCACTGTCGGGTATTGGCACAACGTTGAGGAAAAAACCCGTTTTCGCTCATGAGAGTGGAGGTGAGAAGATGGAACGAAAGGGTGATGGTGAACTTCTGCTATGCTTTTGAAAAACAAACACACCTTATCCAACACATTGCCTTCTTCAGCCCCATATAGTGTACCTCGTTCTTCTTTCATGGCGTCCTCTCCCGCCTCCCCCTTCTCCCCACTCTATAACGCCCGCATTTCAGCGCTACCTGTCGGCTTCTCCTCTGTTTACTTTCCTTCTCTTCCTCGAATTTTCCAACTGAATAATGAATATAAAATCGAATCATTTAATTTAATGGGAAGCATTTTTAGCGAGTAGGGTGAATTCACGAGAGGCTTCTAAGAATGCCTTCCTAAATAGACTGCTCATTATGGTTCCGACGTTCACTGAGAAACAACTATTCACAACATCGAGCAACTGCTAGGGATCTTCCTCAAATGAGGTGGTTTGCTGAGTAGGAGGGGGGAGGGGTAGAGTGTGGGAGGAAACAGGATAATGGAAGAAGAAAAGAGCACGGTGGAATGAAGGGGCGGATAACGAATTGCGTCAAAAACGGTTCGCCATTGCAAGATGTGCTAATTACGCTGTCCAAATTATGTCATGACTATGAAAGACCACCATAGTAATGGCGCAATTCATAATAATAGCTTCATTTCCAAAGGCCACATCAACCGCAACAGAAAAAACAGTTTAAAACCGTCATTAAAAAAACAGTTTAAAAACACTCTAGGGACACAAAAAAGACTAAAATGAGTTAAGTACCATATTACTTCGTATTCACACAACATGCACATGAACAAGTGCTACCCTTCCACTCTCCACTATTTTCCATCCCACTTAATGCTCTCTTATTGAACGGCAAGGGACAGAAGCCTAGTGCTCAGGTAATGGACAAAAATTAGTGACTGACATGTGCCTCCCTTACCTTTCACTTCCACCGAGGACCCCACATTCCTTAAACCCCCCTTTCCACTCCATCCCTTGCTCACCTCAACCACCGCCACCCACCATCGACTTCCATCGACCCCCACCCTACCCTCCAAAGTGTATATATGCTTGATGTTAAGTCTTTGTTGTCACCTATAGATGACACAAATCGTCAAAATCCTGACCGTGTAATAAATTTAATCGTGGAATTCAAAAAGTTAATTTTCCTTTCCTTCCATTTTGCATAATATGAACATTTTTAATTCAATACACACCACTTCGTTTCTTCTATCGCGAGGGCAATGTATCCGCTAAACTTATTTTGCTACAATATGAACAGTTCTGTCCAGTTGGGGGTGATACTTTCGATCGGAGCTATATATATACCTAGACGTAACAGGACCATCAAACCGCAGCCTTCAACCCGAGGGACGGTATGGTGGGGGAGTGGCAAAACACCCCTGGAATCAAGGCGTAACGCGCGAGAAATTCACACTTTTTGGGTAGGGGCCAAATTTTTATTTCCCGTACCGCTAGTGGCTCCCCAGAAACGTCACATCTACATCTGCCTATTACCATGCAATCCTCTGCAAGGGGTTCCTAGGATGTCCCGAGGCATCGACCTCTCTTTTGAACTCTCTGAACTTTCAACCGCACTCTCAACCTGACGCGACACCTTGCCGGAATGCTTCATGAGAGTATTAGATCGCTACCGTTCCAAATAAAAATCTCCACAGGTACCCTCGTGGTGTCGCTCATGCGTTTGTGGTCGGACATAGAGCCGAGCAAGAAGCGAAACACCTTACACCAGATGGCGGTGTCTCCGCTTCCAGCCACGCTGGAACTGGTCGAATTGGCAAAGAGCCTCATGACGCGTATGCTGGGAGGGGTCTTAGGATGTTGAGGAACTCCACGATGGAGTGAGGGGGTTGTGGCGGGGGGAGACAAGTCATGTATGGGGCGGGGGCGCTTGGGTCCAGCGTCGTCGCTTCTCCACGGTTGCTGGGCAGCGAATAGACTCTCCCGGTGCGTTGCGGTCCCCATGAGGACGACTGCGGTGGAGGGAAGGCTCTACCATTTAACGAAACATCACGCCGATACTATTTTTGAAACAACATTTTTCGAATCTATGTGGATAATTTTTTCGGAAACGATACATCAAGGTTTCTACAATTTTTGTCGATATGACGATGTGGACGATTACGTCCGTATGGAAATACAGACAATAGTATCTACACATGATATGGACGAGAAAAGGCTGTTAGAAATTTCGGTTGACGGTCTGGATGCACATATAGAAGATTAATATGATATAATGACATTCCATTTGAGGAAAATGGCAACGCTATTCCCGCAGTATATGACTATTTATTCTGTAGAATATATTGTCAATGTGGTTGATAGGTATAGCCAATATTAAGATATGGATGACATTATCTACATGTGCAATATTAATTATATTACTCGCCATACTCGACAATGTCGAAATTAATCTGTATACCTGATATTATCAATATATCTCGACATGCCCGATTATAATCATAACCAATACCGTTTATATCGACAGTCGATACAGGAAAGTGAATATATAACAACCATAGTGGAGGTCCCTTCTGTGGACTGTGCAGGGTGAATGGAAAAGAAGGAAGCAAGGCATGTTGATAAGCCATGTCTTGGAGGAGGTAGTACGGCTGGAGCCGTATACAGGTAGCAGCACTGAATTCCACGATCACGTATTCTGTTCCTGCTTGAAAATATTTGCCCAAAGTCCATTCTAGGATTTATTTCCCTCGCCCCACCTCGCTCCCCCTCCCTCTCTCCAACAAATCACTCCTCGTTCCCCCCCCCCTCTCCATTCCTTACTCAATCTTGCGTGTGCGGAATTTACGCTTTGGTAATTTCTCAATTGGCAAAGATGCTGTGCATAGAATTCCATCGTGAGCAAACCAGTATTTAGCTGTTGAATTTTGCCAAATTATCATTAAAAATGGATATATCTCCCTCCATCTGACCCGAAAGTGCATTTTTATGACTGTAAAGGTATGCAATTTTATATAAAACACTTTCCCACACTAGCAGATAATTGAAAATATTGCCAGTATTATTAGTAATAATAGGCAATGTACCTAATAAAAGAGACTTTGGATGAACCCTTAAAACTGTTAAATAGCGTGGTAGTCTTTTAAACAACTTAGTACTTCTAAAATCCTGGAAAGCGGAATGACTTTTTCATAAAACTTGCCATTCTCGAGGTTCACATACAGGTATTCTACCACACTTCATGAGACAAAAATAACGATATTTCCTCTATCCCCTGATTTTTATAAAATTATCCAAATGTCTTTATTCTATTTCTTTACCAAAGCCTTTAATAACCAATTGAAAAAAAAATTCTATTCCACTTCGCTTTTTCTGACTTCTTCCAATTTTCTCATCAATTTCGTCTCTTTCCCTTCCATGCCTAACACTTTTTTTTATTTTTCATTGAATCCATTTTATTTTATTCATCCTTCTCTATGCCCACATTTCAAAAAGGCCCCTTTTTAAATGGCTCGTCTCCTTTCCTCAAAGACTAACAATAAGTTTCGGAACGGTACAAATCATCGTTCCATTTAAAATTTTTCATTATTATTTTCTTTACGTCTCTACTCAATGAGTCTCGGTTATCAATTCCCTGCTCTTTGTGAATGAATCTACTTTTAGAGCAACTATTCTCTTAATGCCCTTGATACCTTGCAGACATTCGCCTAAAATAAAATACTGACCAAATAGATGAAGTGCTCCACCAGCTCTGACGTGAACTCGTAAATATTGTTTGACTTAGACCTTCTATTTTTTAACGATATCTTAACGTTCACTTTCTTGTGATTTATCTTCATTCCATACATTTCCCTAAATAAAAAACTCATTCCTTTCAGAGGAGGTAATAAACTATGGAATTGCCGTATGGATTGCAATAAATAAAAATTACGATTTCGTCGAAGCAGGAATATTCCGATCTCCACTTAGGCGCCATGGAGAATGTGTTCATACTGTACTTCAGAGGGGCAATGATCTTCAAATGATGTACTTTCTCTTGTGGCTGTGGGGTAATAATCTATGATCCCATAGTGTCTTCAATAGTTCGAAGCCGACAGCAGGTTCTTTCTACCGATTCTCCTGAATTAGAAATGCTTCCTATACCTTCTTGCCCACTTATTTTTAGCATTTTCGTTCACCACCTTTAATTATTTACCCAGTTCGACATTTTATTTTATAAAGTCCACAAGCATATAAACCTTGGCAATACATCTACATATCAATATGTATGGTTTTTATAGGAAGGTCTGCCTGAAATTATTGTTTAGTAACGCTGAAATAAATACAGAATAAATCAGCGTTTATTTGAATGAGTGCACCTGTTTCAGACCTCGATTTATAGGGGGGGGAACTAATTAAAATAAGCATTATTTAATAACGGCGTTGCTTCGGTGAGGCTGCTTATTTGTATTTATTATGAGAATGTTATTCGTGTAAAATTAACGAAGTGCACAGATTTGACTTAGCGCCAAAACTTTATTTCATTGGAGTCATCGCACATTGTGCACCGTAAGGTTTTCCCAGCGGAAGACGGCTGAAAAAAACAGTCACTTTAGAGGGAGAAGCAGATCTCGGTCCCACAGGATATATTTTTAAGACGTCACCATCATTTAATTCTAAGCCTCCTTTCGTCCCTTCAATCCTCCAATTACTTTCCCCAACCTGTTCCTTCATTTTTCACTTCTAGACCATATTCAAGAGCATTAAATACTGGTGTAGTCGACTGTCTTTATATTGACGCACTAGTATTGAAGCCGAGGATGGCACTTTTTATAAAATTCTGCGTGGAAAATAAGTGTTCGAAGATTATTACTAACCACCTTCTGTGATCTTTGTTATTGTAAGCATTTTATTTTATAGTTAGACAAATAGTTGTCGTGCGAAACTCTCTCAAAAAGTCTACCATTATGCATTCAATTGTCTTAGGCTCAAATTTGTGAAAATTCATGATAACTGAATAAGTGCATTATTAGTATAAGTATTATAAGTATAGTTTTACAGCGAAATTTATTTCGGTGCTACCGGTTTCGGCGCACCATGTACATGATGATGTCATCTATGCGTCCAAACCCGTAGTACCGAAATAAATTTAATGTGTAAATATAAATAGTGTACATATTTAGTTAAGGCTATCATCATCATCACCAGTGTTTTCAATCCTAAGATTGTTTGACTGTAGAACTCCATTCTTTCCTATTCCAAGTTAATTTTCTTACACCATGATCGCATTCAACAGGACTAGATAAAAAATATATTGACACAAGCACACACTCACTGTTGTAAATTATCGGGAAAAAATTTGCACCAGTCAATTCTAAAGAAGTGCCTCATTAGGTTGAACTTATTAGAATCATAAGGGACCTTAAGCATCGACATATTTTTTTATATTCCGAGTTAATGAGATGGAGAAATGTTTTGTGCGAGACTACTAAGCCGTGAAATATAAATCACAAGAAGCTAAATAATTGGTTTTTCCAACGGAGATCGTTATACCTTCATTTTTAACTGCAGTAAAAAAACCCTTTTGATTGAAAAACCATCATGAGATATTTCTCCTGAGCCCATGAATCATCTGCAGAGGCAATTACGCGAAACGGCAATTAGAATTCATTTATCGTGAAGGTGTTGGGCTTGATGGGGCAAGAGGGAGGTGCCTTGTCAGTGTGACGCTGCCGCAAGAAACGGCTGTATCCGCCGCAAGGCGACTTTTTACGGAGAGAATTGAAATATTGCCAAGAAATCCTACGGCTCTTGCCGTTTCCAATATATCTTCTCTTGGCGTCTTGAAGATTAATGTTCTCCAATTATTTACAACTAAAAAAGCGAAACTTGAGAGCACTTAAAAGTGTTTTGCTTTTATTTTAAGACGACCCAATTATTAAATGAGGCATCTATGCAAAGGAACAGTAACTAGCAAGCGCGATAATTAAGCACTGCAGAAATCAACTCTCTAAAGCAACTAGCACAGATAACTATGTCAATTTAGCTATAGATTAACCAGGAATTAAAAGAAAAAAGAAAATAGTTTACCCACAAAATGACGTAAACTCCAAAACACTTTTACACAATTTGAATTTGAAAATTCAAATTCAAATTGTGCAAAATGAAATTGAATTCAAATACAAATCTAACAGCAGGCGGAATCACTATTAAAACTAACGTATATTGCCTTACGAAGTATCAATTTTCTCTTTCACATATCAATTTTTTGCTAAAATATGTTTGGGTGTATTCTTTGAAAGAAAGGGTACGTGAAGGAAAAATACCATTTTTCTTCATCTTTCTTTAAAGAGGGTGATACAAAAAACAGATCTTTCTACTACTACTTGTATAAAGAGATACTGTGAATATGTCCAATACGTAAGATCACTAGGGAATATATTTAAATGATATTATCAAGTAATTAAATGACCGATCCAGAAGAAAAAGTCGTATTTAATTCATTTATAATCCTCTTGAAATTCCACCTACTTAGGGAAAGATGTGATAAAAAGCATAATTGTCGATTACGATAATAATGTGCGAATAGTGATCGGGAAGAATGCGTAAAAGACGAGAACGTTGAATAATTGTACCATAAATCACATTTAGCCGTGAGACATTCCCATAAGAAAAATAAGAAGTAGAAAAGGTTAAAGGCAAAAAGAAATACCTCAAAAACTATAATTAATTCACGGAACTATGTAAGAACAAAATCTCACTTTAAATTTTTAAGAAAAAAGAGATTTTAAAAGAAAATATTTGTCCCGAAATTCCTATATTAAATTTTAGAGCGTTGGGTTTCATGCATCTAATTAGATCAAAATAAAAAAACGTCTTGTTAACAAAAGCATGCGATTCTCTGGGCGACAAGGCAGGACTAAAGTAGTCTTTTTATTCCACGCTAAACTCTAATGTCGCGAAGAAAATATGTTTCTATTTGTAATAGGAACCACTTATAACTCGAGAATGATTGGACCGATTTTTCCCACGTTTAGGATAATGTTTCAGTACCCCACTGAAATATCCATGGAGACATTAAAGCATTTACCTAAATCACATTTAAGGGAAATAAGTATACTATCCATATTTTTTATACATTCGTTTGACGCACATAAATATACGCATAAAGGTAAAGCCTAACCAAATGTTTTAACATCTTTTACGGAACTAAGTATCTCCTTTTCTATCTAAAGTTTTAAAAAGTCCAATTGCGTTGTGTGTTGGAATGTATGTATTGTGGGCAGCGTTTTGGAGCGTTGTTCACGAGAAAATCCTTCGTTCATGCAAAGCCCGAGCGAACGAATATAGAATAAACTCAGTCTTACATGCAAACAAAAAGCATAGTATCGTGGAGTATAAAACGCCTATTCTGTCCCCGTACAAGTAGGTACTCGCAGTTACTGGCTAGGTAGTCTCGTGGGTAGAGTCTTAGGCTACTCATCAGATATCTCCTGGCTAATATCTTAGGTGATGCCTTCAGAAAATCCAAACTAAAAAATCCAAGTAGGGCGATTTTATGGATACTACGACTTCGTGAGAGTCTTCTGATCGTCCCTACCCTGAATATTCGCGTAACACTTGCCGCTGGGCTTAATTCAAAGGTGACCTCTACTATCACCTGTCAAAATCAACCTTCGGGTTAATTACTGTGGATACATTGTTGGCATAAGTTATGTGATGTTCAGATTGACGGTAGAATTGGTGGTTGAAGATATCATGACGAAGTGATGACGTGCCACTGAGTGATGACGAAGTGATGACTTACCACGTATTTACACTTCCATTAAATAGTTCTTACTTTTGATAGGCATGCGAGCAAAGGTCTTTTATCACATTGTTTATCACATTCATTCAGAACACAACTCCTAGACGGTGGAGAAGCATATAACCTGGCTTCCTTTGTCCCTAGATCAGGAATCAGGCAAAGGATTAAAGTTCAAAGAAATTTTAAGTTTGAAAATCGACCACGTCAATTTGTTCAAAAGTCAATCCGTCATTGAGACTCTAAAGTGAGAAACTCCAGACGCTTGCTCCAAATTTGTTTATTCTTGAATAGAAATGTCTTCGACTCAAAGACTCCACCCCTTAAAATTTCCTTATCGCAAACTTCAAGTTTCACGTTTTAAAGAATTTCCACTGGAGACAGTGAATAATGATTCCACTTTTCGCGAATTCTGGGCTAAAACTGGTATCTTGGATCAATAAGAGCAGGTTCGCGACGACGGTTTTTGAGGGACGCTCCTGGGTAGCTCTTCGAATTAAATTGGGGGGGGGGAGATATTTTCTTCGGGAAATTTCGGTTTATTTCAACGGTAACCCAATGGGGATGGGTAGTCAGCAGGGGAGGGTGCGGAAAATATTATGTGACTGATTTTGATGAGCGATCTCTTTCATCACCATCCTTTCTGGTATCCACTCGTAGCACTGAACGTGGGAATGTGGTCATTATTTCTAGGAACACAGATAAATATTATTCTCGATTAACAATATTAAACTCACATCCAAATGAATGAAAAAATGGCTTTAATGCGAAATGTCTCCTTCGTAAGAGAAAGGTAGACGTAAAAGTCCAGAATTGTATTAAAATGTTAGCCAAGGGAACGAGTTTCTTATTAAATAAGAAATTGACTAAAGTAGAAATGAGCACGATACAGATATGGATTTATGAGAAGTATGAAATGAAAAAGACGTGGAGTAGAGACTATAGTCATAGTAATATATATGTAGGCGTGTAAGGTGGTCAATTATAACTTCCGTTTGAAATAGTAAAAATAATTTAAAACTATTATAGGAAATCCAGAACTTACAGAAGATAAAGAATATTAAGGTACCGAACTTTATAATATAGTTATTATTTTCGAACGATCTGGAATATAATTTGGTGAAATCATTTTATTTACGGGCTCCAATGAAAAATAAACTTGGTGACTTGCAGAAAAATATTTACTATGATAGAGCTAAAAGATTACTATAGAAAGGGCTGTTGATGGTGAACGAGGAATATTTAACAGTGAACAGAGGAGCCCATGGAAAACTTAAGAGGAAAGTGACCACCCCAGTGACCGTTAACTATTATTATCATTTTTATGAAAGACAAAACAACCCTATTTTTCCAAAAACTTTATTTAGCACAACCCGGGTTTCGATATTTATGTCGTCTTTAGGTGAACTACAAAGAATCATTTTCCAATTTCATCGTTTTCCTGCTTTAGCTGAAAACATTTTTCGTTGGTATCACTGATGTCGATTATATCTTTTGTTTGTGGTCTGGCTCGGAGAGACAAGTAGAGAATTTCTTGACTCTTTTAAATTCATTAAGAAAATCCATTAATTTTACTGTAGAAAAAGAAAGTGACGGATCTATAAACCTTTTAGATGTAACTATCTCCAAAAACAGTAAAAAACTGGAATTTTCAATTTTCCGGAGACAAAAATACAGACCAAGTCATTCATGTGAAATCCAGGCACCATATCTCCCAAAAATTGGCAGGCTTTCATTCTATGATCCACCGTCTAATAAGTATACCCACGTCACATATTAATACTAAAAGAGAACTTGAAACAATTAAATAAATTGCAATAAATAACCGATACTTTCCCCTGTTAATAAATAAATTTTATAAAAAATTTAAGTAACATAGCTAATAAAACCATCATCGGAACCACCTCCGAAATTATATGATAACAAATATAAACAGCAAAAAAAACACAGGCTGTTAAATTCACGCCTCCGAAATTAAAAACACCCCTGTGTGAGTGCATTAGAGTTAAAAGTCAGCCAATAGATTGGGCAGATGAAGCCACATACCTCGGGGTTACAGTAGACACTAAATTGAGCATGAATATACATATTGAGAGGGTTGAAAAAAAACAAAGTCACGCCAGAAGAAATCAAAATAAAGATATATGAAACGTTTATTAGGCCAACAATACTATATGCAGCGCCAGCCTTGGGTCGTCTGACTAGTGATGAAACACATGCCAAAATAGGAATCAAAGAAAGGAAATGTCTTAGATCGATCTTTAATACAAAAATATATACCTACAACGAATGACTTACTTAAAATAACAATAATAAAATCAATTAAGACGGTAATTAAAAATATGGCGTCCACTTATTATAACGATATACATTAAACGATGAAAATGATACCTAAAAAACTAGGTATTCTGAAAAAGAATATTAGAGATAAATATTAAAGACCTGAAAACGTTCTTTCTCTATGAAGTGGCAGGGTAGGCCACAGGGAAAAGGGAGGAAAAAGAAGACAACAGAGAGAGAGAGAGCTGTCACAGAGCATAAGTCAATACATATTGACAACCTCTGAAACAATAATTGCTCCCTGCAGGAGCTCCCAGAGGAATAATCTAATGGCTAGGGTATATTTCTGATGGACTCACAACCTCAACTATACCATAATCCTTTCTTCATTTCTGCATATTTACTACCAACCGTCATTCCATGAAACATGTCTAGTCTTTTCCTTCCTCTCTCTACCTCACTTACCCTACAATCTCTTCTCCATGACATTCTTCAACAATCCATCGCCACTCAGTAAGCCCTGCATCTACTCCTGCCTTCTTTGGATTTCTCCAAATAGCCTTCTCTCCTCCCCTACCATTCGCAAAACCTCTTCGTTTTCCTTTCCGTCCACTTAACTTTCCCCATCCTTCTCCATACCCTCATTTCATTTACCCTCCAACCTATGTTTGTCATCTTGCCCCAACGACCAAGTTTCCAAGCCATACAAAGCCACGTTCTGATTCAACGTAACTTTCAATATAATTGCCGTTTAATTATTTTTATACGCTTGCGTAACAGTATGTGTTCATAGCTGGCTGTATTTTAATTAACGTTGGGTATATATTATTATCCAAATAAATGCATTTTTAATCCAGTTATACCATCTACGAGTAGGTATAACCGTGACTTGGTGCTATCTGCCCGTGCCTTTCTTCCCGATCCCTAGATTCGCTGTTAATCTACTTCGCCAGAGTTTGTCCTTCATAGGACCAGTGTTCTGGACGAAAAGCGGAAGCAGAATACGTTAGTTCGGTGCGTAACATTCTCGGAGGCTCAGGCGTTTTCATCGTCCATGAGTCCACCTCGTTCTTGTAATGGGTTTTATAATTCCATTGCATAGATTATTGATGAGTTTACTCTGTTTGTGGTCACCTCAGCTATCAGGGAACAATAATATTTAAATAATTACCTCTTCCACCATTAGGTAATGAACAAGGGGAAATTCCATCAACTCTTGTAATATATTGGAATGATTAGTATGTATTTCCATTGTTCTAATCTGTTTTAAACCCTCCCTTAGATGAATGGCTTAGTCCATGTTACAGATAAAAATCGTATCTAAATAATACAGCAATTGGAGAATAACAAGAATATCAATGTTGAAAACAAGAAAAGGGGAGGTTTATCATTGCAAGACAAGGCAGTATATTAAATATATGAATTATGACGACATATTTAGATATACTAACATGTACCTATCCTATAGACACACAAGCATAAGGGGCGCTATTAAGCTGAAGCTCCAGATTGTAGTGAAATTGGTACCTATACTAAAGGGAAATTGATGGCTCAAGGATAGTAGTTTCTCATAAACAAATATTCCAAATTCATGGATTCCAATAGGCTTTAAAAAAAAGTAAAATATTAAGTGGATTAAGTGACGGGAGTGGCCTATTTTTCCAATACTAAGTCTTTAAATCAACAAGAAATTTTTTTTCACGATTGTATAGCGTGTTGAAAAAAAAACAAGACGAACGACTCAAAGAAATATTGGCAACACTTTCATAAAGAGTAAGTGCCCAAGGTATTTGGGCGGGGAAACTGAATCGCGAATAGTAATAAGCGTTGAAGTGCAAAGATTAATGCGGCTGGGAATGAAGCGATGTATTAAACGTGGAAGTGTTGGCTCAGATTTATTATCTATCTGACATTCAATGTGCATACCTTCAATCAGCCGCTCATTTTCTTTTGAGATATATGCTGCAGGAAATGGACCATGGTGGACGATAAAGATTTATCGATTAATACACGTTTGGCGCAGCTGCCTCGATTTATCGTGAGATAGCTCTAAACGTTTGCAAGCATGTTAATGTTGAAACTATACACGAGATTTGAATTTGAGGATCCCGACTTCAGTGAGCTCTTAACACGAATTTAACCAAAAGGACGTACAGGGTGATTAATCGCCAACTGCGTCAAAACTTATCACACACATTAGGCTTACTACGCTAGGTAAACCCGGGTTCCCTGAGATCCTGCAGAATATTGTTCAATCCTGCTAACGCTGCTGCTTTTCCAACTCTGCGCTCAAACCGAAGGTCGCTTTGTTTATTAACAACTTGGCAATAAAGTTTTGCAGTTATGGGGTGCATACCTTCTTAACGACGTTAATGATTACGCTTTCCCCAATCCACTTTGCACGTGTGCGATCAAAAACCAAGGGTAATAATGGACGGCTCAATTTCCAATTACGTAAAATCAATTCCGTCGTCCCTCGGGGAGGTGTAATATATCCTTTGCTGTCTCTTAAATGCATTCATCAAAATCAATCAGAAGCACAAGGCTATCAAAAAACGGAACAATTGAAGCGCTTTGTGTCTTTGGTTTGAAATTTTTGTATAGTTTTCTTTCCTTTGGGAAAGATTCTGTATGCTTTTGACGGTACCCCAAACACAGACATGCCCTAAGGCATGGCTGTATGTCTATGACTAATTTTTGCAACATTTAAATTATTTTATTCACTCTACGTTTCTGCTAAATAGTTTTAATATCTGATCATTCTTTTGATATGATCAAATTTGTGTCAAACAGCAGAAAGCATGCATCCGCAATTTTCAAAGGCAAAAAAGAAATTCCCGAGACCAAATAAACATTTGAAACTTTTTGTGACGATAGTGATATGTGAGCAATTTACAAAACGTGTACCTAATCAATTTTTTTTCACTATTTAATGGATAAATTTTTTTTAAAGTGAAGAAAACCACCCTCGGACGGTACTTGATTTTAATGCACTTTCATGTCAATTACCTCAGTAACGTCATTAAAGTAGCAGAAAATACCTAAGATACATAAAGTATAATTTTTGTTTGGATACAATGTTGATAATGAATTATATATGATATTTGATATTGATTACCGAGTGCTTCAACTGACACACATGAATGCTCATGTTGCTTCTCTCCTAATTCTCAACATCCTTCGGTAATGCACTTTTCCGGGTGGTATACGGATCTTAAATGTAGGTAGTGTGTGCCAATGGACAAACACAGAAATATCTTAAGACTCAATAAAGGGTTTTTTCCTAATTCCACTCCCTCACTTCTATACATCAGCATACTTCAATGTGTCCAAATGTAACGCTATTTCCAAGCACTTGCAGTTGTGCCAATAATCTGATATTTTTCGAGGTGACAGGACCATTAATAAAACTCAGGAAAGAATCTCGGAAGACGGATGATCAAAGCGTGCCAAGAACTTAGGGTTAGGTTTCCAGGGATTCAGGGTAAGATTTTTATGGACTTGTGTCTCGCAATTAGTCACCCTAAAGGCGATTACCAATACCAGTGCATTGCAATTTCGAAGAGCAAAGAATTTACTTCGTTATAAAGGGATTCCGCTATTCTATTATTTATACTCTGTATCGCAGGTCTATTTATGAGCCCCTTTAAGCGAGATTGAAATAGAAAATTTGCACTTTGGAAGCCTTTCCACCCGTTGATTTTCAATTGGAAATTCCGCGAAGTCACTAGACTTCTCATTTGCTAACCATGGTGGTTTTAGAACGCATTTCATTCAGCATAGGAACTTGGCTAATGTGGGACCTTGAATTACAGTCCGATCACAGAATTGGGGGAAACCATCGCGAAAAAAATCTAAAATTCCTGCCTTATCCCGGAGAGAATTTTCCTCCGTGCTCCCCGACATATTTCTGCGGGGGTCTAATAAATTTCGAATTATATTATTAAACAAGAGTGGTGGTTGAAAAGAATGTTTCACCTCTGAGGTGACATCGAACCGTGTTTGGAACTTTTTCATTTGATTTAGAGCATCCAATGACACCGCGGGTGCAACTCCGGTGAGATGTGGAAAAACAATCCCTGGGATTTTTTTTCCGCCAGTTTTGTCACACGGGGGGTTTTATTCATCTCCTTCCCAATAGGAGGAACAGTTGGAGCCATAAATATGAATTTTCTCTGTTTTTGCGGACGAGGGTGAACTAAAGTTCTGGCCACGTAGGCTGGGGAACCTCCTACCCTTTTTATAATTGAGCGGATCCCTCAATCCCAGTGGAACAGGTCGCAGTCTATTATCATCGCATATTTATAACTCGAGGCCTGCAACAAGAGGATCCCTACCGTATAACTCATATTTTTCGTTGGAAAAGAAGGGAAACCATTTTCTCAACTCTTTAAAGCCAAAGGGCCTATAACGGATTTCCTTGCAAAAAATTTAAGATAGTGCCATTCGTGAGTTTTTCAAACAACATATTTCATTGAATCTGTTCATCTGATCAAAATCACACCCATTGGACGTTAAAAGTTGTTTTCCACTCGTATGGTAATACACTCTAGTTTACCACTGACACAGAGGGAATTTTTCTTATTTTATAAACACTTCAAATGAATCTAAAAATGACAAATTAAATATTAAAAGCTGTACTCCCACTCATACGAAAAGTGTATCTTATTTTAATTCCAGCACAGAGGGAATTATTGGCACACGAAACATCTTCATGTACACTATACCCCGAAAACCACTGCAAGGAGGTGTGACAAGGAGTGTTAAGACATCAGTCGTGGGTAAATTCATTTTCAAGAGAAAGGTGGTATTATTTAAGGGGGGGCGTATGTACTTGTCAGCGCTTTCTTCTCCTTGTGTTGTGGTCGTTGTTCGTGCGAGGGAAAATCAAATACTCGAATATTTCGGTTGGGCAGTCTATTTATCTAATTATATCAACATTGTCCGACTTGCCGAATATTTGCAGAAGCTTTCTATGATAATAAATGCATTCCTTTACGTTTGCTA
>LYUA01000677.1:163324-176299 GCA_002093875.1 Calopteryx splendens
CCGCCGCAATGTATTCATCCCCATAAAGCGTCCAGTAATTTAACGAAGAAATATGGGGTGGCGTGGGCCGAATTAACCGGGGAGCGGGCGTATTTTGTTTCCGAGGAATACTGGAGGGATCGCGCGCCATCTCTTTGAAAAAGCGGTGAGTATGCTTGAAAGCGAGATATTATTTCCGCGGGACAGGTGTCGTATCGAGGAGGGTTGGCAGAGTCTCAAATTACTCCTTGCGCAAACGGATACCGGCCTTCAGATGTTCATTCGGAATCATTTGGACGGCTCGTCATCTCTTCTGAATGTTTACCCAGACTTCCAAGTCCAAGATCCGTTTTAAAATACATATACTTACTAAATGGAGCTCGGTAAATTCTTTTAACATTCAAAGCAGGAGCCCTTGTGCATTTTATTTGAATTTATTTGACACGGCCGCGCAAAAGCTCTTTAATTTTGCTCGTTTAATTTCATAAATATTCAGTCTCCTATTCAGAGTCCCCTAAATGAATAAATGTTGCCTCGGACCATGCACGGTCAGTACAAGACCCTCCCAAAGACTTTCCTCGGCAATACCATTTCTATTTGCATGGGAAGCTGAGGTTAGAATGAAAGGCAACGCAAAGTGACTTACAAGGAGTCAAGAGTAAGAACAGAAGAATGAATTACATTTGCTGAGGGAAATAAAATAATCACGAGGCGGAGGGGATGCAAGGGGGAAACTGAAACACAAATGTTACGTGAAGCGTCACGCTCAGTAGTAAAAAAATGGTGAAATATATTTGAAATTTAAGTTTTAATTTTATTAGCAAATTTAATTTATGCACATTTTTATGTCTCGTTAAAACTTTGTAAAGGGATTGCGCTCGTCAGCGTTTGCCGAGTGTTTGGAGAGGTATCATTCATTGGAGAGAGATTGGATGTTTCATTGGAGAGAGTGTAAAAAATAATAGGTTTTTCACATGGATGCCATTTTTGCAGGTTCCATGAGTTATCAATTACCTTTTATAGCGTGTAGACATACTTCTTATTTTTTCCATGATGTATCGTTCACTGTTCAAGTCGAAGGAGGTTCGGGTCACGATAGATACCCGTAGGTAACGTGAAAGTCTGACACCACTATATGCACCAAAATTTAAGACGTCTCACGCCAATACAATATAAAGTAAATTCCAGAAAATACATTAGTATAGAATGCCTGGTCGCGGAAGCGTGGTTTTTTACCATTTCGTTAAAGCATGGAGTAATTTCGAGAATTTTCGAGCGAACTCGATAATTTAAAGTACTAATATCCCTGATAATTAAAAATAATTATTCCAGGCAACGTATCACGCCAGAGTGCAGATTTTTTAATTTACTTCACTGCCTTGATTAGTTTATAAAGCATAAAAGAAGTGAATGACATGATCACACATATTGGTCTTAAATAATAAGGTTATACTATGCCATAAACGAGCGATTGATTCGTAAGAGTTCTATTAAAAATTCGAATAACATATCAATGAGTGTTTTTTACAAGAAAGGATATTACGTATCTGTAATAAGTCAAAGGGGAATATAATTTTTAACGTTTAAAATGCATAATATATTTGATGCCATTAATTAAAAAAACTCTCCATACGTTGAAAACCTTCGTGAAGTATGGTTGAATTAATGTATATTAGAAATCCTGCGGTCGTTCGAGCATTGGGTTTGAAATAGCAGTACTTGATGTTCATAGCACGCACTTTTCAACTGTGCTTAACCAGATAACGTAAGTACGCGACCCACTAAACTTCAAAACCAGACAGTCATGACCACGGCAAGAAAGGTTACTGACTTCTGGTCCAGGCATTTCCAGCGTAGGAGTTAATATATGCACGTAGGATTTATTGAGTTGAGTGCATTTATTGAGTTTGCCAAGTCTCCGCCTTTCGATTAATATTTACCTACTATAGAATCATTCAATTCTTTCCTGATAATGCATTCCTGCAGACTAATCAAAAACTACAGAAAAAAAACCATCACATATAGGTATCAAAAAATCCAATTATCTCCAGCCATGTGCCTTAGATAGAAACTAGATGGAACTGAGGTGATTTCCACTTAAAATGCATGAAGTAATGCAAAAATACGTACCTGAAAAAGGATTCAAAACATTGACTTGAAACTGGCAACAGCCACTCCCGACCAGCGATGAACGGAGATGGAGTCAAAGCGGAGCCCCTTCCTATCTTGCATAGGAATTTATATTCTAATACTAGTCTGCCTACTAGATGCCTGCCTACGCTTGTGTCTGGTTTCCGGAAAAATGTCATGAATGACGATGAATAAAATGCCATACGTTGTGCATATTACAAAGGTTATGCATTAAGTGCACAAATATTAACACGACTTATATTTCGACGTTTATCCTGATGATGATGTCCAACGTTGAAGCCTAGGTGGTGCTCTTAATAAAACTGTGAGGAATAACAGTGTTGCTCTAAATCAATATGTTAAGCAAATTCCACAAAGTGACGCCTGAGATAACGAAACATTAAATTTAATGATTTATTAAAAGTAACCGGAGAGGGTGATTTCGTACTTGAAGCACAAAATATTATCTATAGCCAAAATATTTTGCCGTTCAGACTACTACGGTAGAATAAGAGAAAAAGGTTCCAAAACCAAATCGATTTAGAGATTCCTTTCATCGGCGAACAGTGCGTGACAGCAACAACATAAAGCTCCACACTCAGAATCCAATCACTCGCATTCCTTCCCCCATTCTTTTCTTAAGATGCTTTGCCCCACCATGAAACTGTTTGATTGCTTGCAGAGCACACACAGAAATGTGTCCAACACCGCCTCCATTTTCCTTCACCACCTCTAAAAGGCGATAATCTCGGGATAGCGTACGGTACAACTACCCGATTAGAACCTCGAGATCCCATTTAACTTGCAGTATCTTTTGGTTCCATTCACTCTTACAGGATGTCCCAGAGGAAGGAATCACGTAGGTTATTGCCGGAGCTATCGGAAAAAGATAGTCATTCCGTGATAACTTCCGATGGTAAACTCATTTCTTTCCTACCTCAGCCCAAGGAAGCACCAATGCTTTGCAGAAAAGCACAAATGCTTGATCCTGATTTCTCCGACTTCAGATCGTAAATAAAGAATACTTATCAAATCTCAGTATCATGTTCGCTATACATGACGTATTTAATGAATATGCACCAAAAAGGTCGATTAACATTAAAATAACATGTTTACATTTGGTCCGATTCTTCAGCAAAATGAGAGCGGAATTTGAAACCTCCCGAAGATTGAAAAAAACTATTCTGGACGTCATTGAACCGTCTTGTTTCTAATGGACTAACTTCTCAACTCTGACTCTAAGAGTCTTGACCACGTCTACTACTTACTAATGGGTTTTTCATGAAAGGAAATGACCGACTCCTCGTCGTCATTCATAGTGGATAATTTTGGATGGAAAAATAAATAGTAGGTATCACATTTCGTTTGCAAAACAACCCACTCGAAAGAGAACACACAGGGATTTGCATATCGGAACTTAAATTTAAAAAGCCAAGATTAATCTTTCCGAAAAATCTTGAGTTCCAATACTTATGATACTTTCCCTAATTTTTTAACACAAAAAATTGACAATATGAGGCATAAAATTCCCTGATAGTTTCGATCATTGGCACATAATAGTTCTTAAATATCTCGAAAATGCTATTATTGACTGTCCAATGCATCATTTTCTTGTGTCAAAGTTATGTAAAGTTATTTTATGACTAACAGTTTCACTTACCTTTTTATTCAGAATCCAAATGCACAGGAAGAACTCCACATGTACTTAGGAACTCCGAATATCCTTCACGAGTTGGTTTGACTCTTGGGCCAATCCTATTGAGGCGAGGAAAGGTTTTCGGGAAAAGCAACTATTTTCAATCAACCTGCTCCTTTGCTCCTCCAGCATTTAATCTAAAAATTAATAAATGCTTATGTTACAACAGCTTTAAAGCTGAAAGTAAAATAACACAAGGAAAACACTTGGCAAATTCCACAGTATTAATTCTATAGGATCTACATGATGCTGTAAGAGAGCCTTTGGTCGAAAGAATCAAATATTGTGGAATTTGTTAAGAATGTTGCCTTGTGTTAGAATGCATAAATTCTATAAACAACTGAAGCTCTTAAATAGAAAATAAAATTTCAGGTTCCGTGAAAGAGTTTTAAAGAAAAAAAATATTATTTTCATAAACAGATTGATTCAATTAAATAAATTTTTATTGGGAATTTAATAAACATGAGTAGCTTTTATGGTTAGCAAAAATGTAACCTAGCATAATAAAATAAACCTTGACGCAAAAAATAGGATAAAAATGAAACCAAATATAATGGCAAAGCGTGTTTGCCATCCAAAAGAAAAAATGTTAATGTGCGAATCATCAACGAACATCTACCACTGAAACTAATTTTAACCTGGATTGCTAACTTCTGAACCCCCAACCTTCCTCGTTCCAATACAAAGATTTAAAATCTTCACCCATAATATTTGTTTGCTTGAAATATTTTACCTCTTTTCGTGCTGTTGCTACTTTACCTTAACATTCTCCAACAACCATCCAGTCTCAACAAAAATGCTCACGTCCCACAATGTGTCCAATCAACAATTATGTTTAGCCATTTTCGTGAGTATTGCTTGCTTTTTAATGGCAAGGTGGTCTGAGAGAGGTATATGAGAATGATAAATCTTTATGAGAGGGGAGGGGAAAAGAATTTGAAATGGTGATAATGGATGAGACTGGAAGATGGAGGGTTCGAGGAGAAATTATCTTGTGAATTAATATGCAAATGTGGCCATTTTTAGGTGCTCTCTGTGCCATCCAAGTATTATCCGAGGGGAGAATAAGTCGCAAACTGTGACAGTTATAACATTAATTCTTCTATTTTCCGTTAAGGTCAATGTTACCCAAGGAAGCACGTATTCGCAGTATGCAGTTGTTGCGAATTGAAACACTAATTGAACACTAATTTTTTTTTAAATAATTTCAACCTTGTTCATGTGACCATTAAAAAAATCGTATTCCAGCGTTTTAGTTTTCCTGTTAAAGCCTTTTCCGTCGCAAACCCACAACCCAGAAACAAACTCAAGCAAAGTACCTACCACTTACATGTAAAAGCTTCTTTAGGAAATTAAATATCAACAACCAGGAATGAAAAAATCCAGGAATGAAATCCAGGAATGAAAGGTATGTAAAAAAATAAGGATTAAGTTCTTAAATGAATTGCTATAACTTGCCATTGGGATTTTATTTACTTAACACTACATCATAATTTACATCTTTGGTTTAAACTTTTCCTTTAAACTTCGATCATTTATTTTTTTAAACCTCATGAGTGGCTCTTCCCTTGGAAATATCGAGGGTGACGTAAACCTTCCCGTCGGCCCACCAATGTCTCTCTCTCTCTCACCCTTCATCTGCAACTATGCCACACACACACACTTATTCTCTTGCTCCGCAACTTTTTAAATGCTGATATGCTTCAAAGAGAAAGCCATTTTTCCCTTCTTCGAAAAAAGAACTATATAGACAAACATATTTTACCAAAAATAACACATGTCCACGAACATTATTTCTTGAACACTGTACACAAAATTTTCAAAAGAAACACATATTTTTTTTAAATCTCAGCTTCATAATTTTCACACGGCTTTACAACATCAACACTTTGGAGCCACAAATTGTGGATAAATAAATATTTACAAATGTGTTTTGAGGGAAGGGGGAGATTGCAGTCATTTCTTAGTCACTCCCTTAGAAAATATTTTTTCGGAAAATACTGCCAGAAAGAAGAGGGGGAACAGCACATCATGCAAGTATGTAGGTCGAAAGGGAGGAAAGTAATGAGAAAATGACTCGTAGGACTTGGATAAAATAAACGGTTAAAAAAATATCGAAACAAATGAAGTTCTGTCATGGTCATTTGAAATTACCGTTAAAAGGCTGTGCGTAGACATACTTCATTCATTGTGAAGTGCGACAAAATATTTTCCTTTGATGCCAAAAAAATGTTAACTTATAATAGTTAATGACACGGATTTAAATATTTTAGTTTAAAGAATGAGTGCACGTATTGTTCGAAACCTGGGTAACTTAATGAGAAACGAAATAGGCCTCCGGATCCTTGTGGGAAAAAGTGCACCAATGGAGTCCGGCGTGACAAAGTGAAGGTTCACTCTTGACTTTTTTTCAAAACAGGGAAATAAGCAGTCACCGTTAGCTACGATTCAAAGATAAAAAAAAGAATAAATAAACGAATGCAGACCAACACGTGTCACGTAAGGCACGATAGTATGAACTCAATCAAATATCTGCAAAAAACAATTACTTGATGAAAGAATTTACTTGAAGAGAGGTAACTCTTGCTGAATTAAACGAGACTCCCGTAAAAACAGTTTGACAAATGAAGTCGAAGTGGTGAGAAGTTAAAAGAAAAGGAAAATCGTATCAGGACTATGCTGGGAATCAATTTCACCCCGAAAAACAAGCGAAAGGAAAAAGTCCACGCGCACTGATTTCGGGTCACACTCACTCTCTCGATAACAAGGGTAGGGAATCTCTCGGTAGATGTGTTTGAAGTACACGAATACAAGGGTTTTTACGGAAAAACAAATAAAGTACTTTCCACGAAAGGAGTCAACGAGTCCATTGAGATAGGGGTTCACAAGCGATTGGGTTGGTCACAAGGAAGTGCGAAAGTTGGAAAACCGTATGGGTTTTTTTTCCATTTAAAAGATTCCAAAGATACCTTTTCGCGGCGCATTTGGATAGCACGCGCTGCAAATGGAATATGGAGGCCCTTGGTCAACTACTTGCGAATGCATACGCTACGAAGTTAACATTATATCAACATCCCTTCGTTTAGTATTACGCATAACTTCAGACGCCACACACAGTTAGGTAAGAAAAAAATTATTTCAACGAGTGCCCACCAAAGATTTGCGAACCACATAGAATGTCGTGAAACAGGAAACATTGGCCAATAAATGGAATGTACGTACATTAAATGCAATATGATCGAGAAAAAAAAATAGTTCTGCACGAACTCGCTGGAACGTAAACACTTATGTTGGCGAACAAAAGAACACGAGGAGCATTTTTTGAAAAATCTTGTTTGAATTGAGTACAGTTTGATTACTTGTTTAAAAAATTGTCACTTTTGAGCCCATTCCACTCGTTTAGTCACTTTTTTTAAACAACACACTCACTTTTGTAACTTCCTCTTCACGTGCTTTCCCGAATGACACCCACATTGCGTCCGACGCTGGTGAGGTTCCTCTGGTCCTGCGGAGAGGGGGAGAAATGGAAAGTTATTCAAAGACACTAAAATAGTTATCAATGCACTTTAATGGCAATATGTACTTTCGTGCCGTAAAATTGTGATTCCGTTGATATACGCTACTAGATATGTTTTACATCGAGCATATCAATGAAATTTGCAGGGTCGTTATTAGGAATGAAAATTATATACAATCCGTTAATGATTACACTACTAAATAATTCGAGTAGATTTCTGAGTAATAGGTCAAAATTACATTCACCATTCCCTTTAACACGTCAGGCATGTAATAAGGAAGGTTGAATGTAGTTTTGACCAAGTACTCAACACTCAGCTCGAACCATTAAATAAATCCCAACTGATAGAAAATTAAATTAATACATTTTATATTCATCACTTTCCTCCGTCTGTTCACGGAAGTTTTTGCTAGAAAGATTTGCGCATTGCCATTTTTTTATACTTAATAAACAAGTTGTAATTATTGACAATGTGATAAAAATCATAAATTTCGTTTTGGCCTTAGGATTACAGATAATCATGCAGAGTTGACAATGTTCGTTAACCCAATCGCCTTCTTTCGTCTTAGAATGTAAATTTCCAACCTCTGCGCATTGCTGGCCGTTAAGGTTGGATATGTTGGTTCTATGCGGTGCGCGGTTCTTACTGAACGCATTTATGAAAATGCTCTTTGAACAAAGAGTTTTCAAAAGTTACCTGTGGTAACTCCACTCGGATTTTGACGAACAAAGGAGTGGCCTGCATTTCTGGACCTAAAAACTTATTATTACCCGTAGGCAGTTAATTTATTCAAGCTCTTCATTTACAGACGCGTGGGAAGAGAGCGGAGCTGAAACTCATTCCTAGTCTCATACAATGGATGGAAGAAAAATGTCTCCGATTCAATTCTTCCTGAACCACTTTCCGAATCAAAAACCATTCGAATGGAATTTTCTTTTCTTTGCCGAGGGGGTTTTGAGCACTGAGTCGGGAATAGGGAGAGGGCGTGGGGATTATGAGAAGGGTGAGACGAAAAGTCAGGAGGGATAGAAGGAACGATGGAGGGCGACATTTTCGTTGCCATTCTACAAAAGAATCTCCTAAATAAACATGGATAGTGAGTTCGAATGGGATTTCTCCACGGCATGAAAGCTCACCCGAACCGAGAATATGTACTCAGACATGTGGCTTACTGGGCCAATGCAAAAGGCTACGGCAAAACTCTGTGGGGTTCTAAATTGTGGAGCCTATCTTCGGAGATTTCGGAGAGGAAGTTGAATGGCTGAATGATTCCATATCACTGATGCGTGATATTGCTTCAGGGGCAATCTCGATGGATCACATAGTGCAAATCAATTTTATTTTGCATAAACCAATAATGAAATTGAATTTAGGAATCGTGAGAATCGCGAGAAAAAACATAACCTTTTCCAAAGAAGGGGTGAAGTGGCTTAGAGAACCGTGAGGAAGCACTAGAGTAAGCACAGGTAAAAAGATCAATGCCATCTGAGATGGCGATGGTGAAAATTTCATCGAAGGCGAAGAATGAGCAAAAGGTTGGAATGATGCGGGTTTTGAAATAACTTTAAGACGACAAGAAAATTTTTAAAAAGTATGCTAAGATGAATATACTACGATAAAAAGGGTCTTCAAATTTCCTTTCAATTATGCAATTTGGCAATCAGCCTATAAAATATCGGTTTTTCACAACTGATAATCTGGGGGTCTTAAACTCTATGTGAAGTCTTGGATCGGGGAAAAGTTCTACACGACAGATCGATAATCAAACATTACCACGGATGTAAGCCGCGAAGGCCAGCGCATCCATCAATCTCATAGCGTCCTTGTCCTGATGCAGGTTTTACTGAAGAAATTCTATGGCCAATATTTATCAAAGCATTTCCGCACAGTAAGGTCTTAACTGATTTGCGTATGTGTCTGAAGGACAAAATTTAGAAAAATCGAAATAAATAACATTAATTTGGCTGTAAAATTGTGAATTACGCGTGAGTAATGGCCAATCCTTCAAGCCTTTCCGTTGATATAGAAGCAAAAGCAGACACATTTAAATGAAAGGGTAGCAATTGTGTTTTTGGATAAGGAAGTCAATTAAGTAGCAGCAACCACTCATAATACTCACTCACAATACCACTCGAGACAAACGAAATTTACTGGAACCACATGGTGTCGCCCACAGTACTACAGTTTTGTTAAATAATGGGGTAGGTACTATAAAACTCATCCTCCATAGAAAAATGCAGCGCAGGTATTCGAAAACCTACACAATAGGTTAGGATTAATTTCATATTTAATTAGATATTGTGTTTCGGTGAAATTAATATCTATATGATAATGTAATTGATCTTCTTCCACAGCTTGTCCCACCCTCACGCTGAATGTGATCAGCCTCCACTTCACTCCGTCCTTCACACCCCTCGGCGCTGAGTCCTCTTCTCAGCGAGTCTACGCAGTCAGGCCACCTTTATCCTCGGCCTCCCCCCTTTTTCCCTCCTACTTTTTCACGCATACCATTGACCTTCTACTTACTCGTAGTTCCCCGCCCTCTCACGACATCCCCATACCATTCAGCCTTTCCTCCTGCATCTTCCTTGCTATCTACTTACTACCTTTGTTACTAGTCAATAGTCAATTGTTTGTTTCTAATTATGTCTCGCTTACTTAACTCCACACATCCGTCTTAAAATCCTCATTTCTGACACACCCAATCCCATGATTTTAAAACTCACTCGCAGTACTATCACTATAAGAACTCTCATACTATATATGCTGATATTTTACGTGGGGTTGTTTCGTTGTCGAATGAAGATGCTGATTCCGATCCGTCCAAAAGGAAAGAATATTCTGAGTCATGGATAATTTATTTTACTCTTCTCTCAGATGTCAGTCCGCTTATCTTCCTTGTTTTACTAGGCTGAAAGGTTTCAGTATCGTTCCAACGAATGACACACTAGAGGTAGGAATGCTTAAGAATCACAGTATAACTGTGGAAAAATGTCTAGCCTTGCAATTAGCATTCCACCAAGTTAGCAGAGACATATTCTCAGCTGCTCGGCACATCAAATCTCCGCTCCACTGATTTATGAAGTGTCGGTACCGCCACGTCTGTAGGAACAGCTATTTTATTCCCCACTGTAACTCTCTGGGTTCCAAACATGATGATACCCAAAGCTTCTGACTTTTCTCCGGAAGTAAAATTCTCACCACGTTGCTATGGGTCGAAGTTATTTGCTGCCAGCTGGATGGGATGTGAGCAAATTTCCATTCACTTCTTCATTTTGTCATTAATATTTTATAACTTATTCATTATTAATGAGAGATGACAGAACCTTTAATTGCCAAGAATGATCTACAACAGCTCTACAAGCTGTAGTAGATCATTCTAGTCATGGTGATATTAGCTAGAAAAAACTGATGCATACGGAATACAAAAAACTGATGAATGCGGAACTGATCCGACACGTAAGAAGATATTCTTTCACCACAAGATATGCTGTGAACAACATTTCGTGCATTCCTTTCTACTTTCACACTATAACACAATACAGTACAATTACAAAAGTGAAACTACTTAAGAATAGTGGCAAGAGTTATTAATTTTCGAATGTTGGAGACTCGCCAATTAAGACTGACGCCATATTGGAGCTTTTTTGAAACACTTAGAAACCCTGAGTACAGTCTTACCTATTGAATATTGGGATGTAAAGGTCCTATTCAGAAGTCCTTCAAAAATGTAGATTTCCTCGAGTCTTAAAAAACTAAGCTCTTAGTGAATATTCTTAGATAATCAGCGGCCACCTTCTTCATGAGAAATTTGGCTATCGGCTTAGTATGGTGGCTAGTGAACTGACTTACCATCCCCGTTCCCTGGGTCCGAACCATGGCATTAGCAGTATGTTTAGGCGGCATTTCGATCCCCACTTCGGTGTAACGTAAAAAGAAGACTTAAAGCACCTAACTCAGTCCGTTGAATTGGAGTGTTAAGCTGTGGACTGCTTGATGCTGTTCTTTACAAGAAGCCTATGTCGTGGACCGGGTTTCACTCCACCCTCCTCCAATTCCCTGAAAAACCTAACCCTACCAAGTTATCCACCTATTCAAAATGACACCAATTGCCATAGTTATAGGCCGCATCCCTAATAGCTACTACAACTTCATGAGGAGGTTAAAACTTGTCTATGAACTTCTAAAGTGATTCGAATGGGGGAATTGTTATGGAAATTCACTCGCAATTGCCTCGAAAAAGTAGCAAAAAAGTATGGAAACTGGCCAAAGTCGATCTTCCAAGGTATCCATTACCTAAACGTGTACGTGTTCAGTAAATTTCCTTGCTACTAATTGCAAGAGAGAAGATTCTCTTACACAGTGGCGGAAAAATTTCCGGAAAAACATAGTGGATAAGTTTCTCGGGTGAATTTTGTACTACACGCCAATAAATCCCTTAGAAAAACGCCCCAAAGCAAAAACACTAAGCAGAAGCCTCGGATATTGGGTGGGAGCATAGAAACACAGGAAATTAAAAAGGTACATGAATTTGGCTCCATACAACACATAAGGAATTTCTACGTAACAAACAGTATTCTTTAAGGATCTAGAGCGATTATATGCTGACATAACTACTCTATTAGAAACAAATAAGAAGGTAGAAAAAAAAGATGAAACACAAAATATACAGAAATTACAGTGGAGTCAATAAAGAATGCTGAGTCAAAAATGGTATGCCTTGTTATAGTCAACAAAAAGCTTAAGCGCTGTATCAAAAAGTAAGATTTAAGAGGTATATGAGTGTATCCTGTGAGTTGAAATGAAAATCAAAGGATACGATATTGTGATAACTACAACTTACGCTCCCACTGAAAATGCAAGAGAATCGAGTTTTGCAACCATTCAGTAGCTTTTTCTGATGGGAGACTTAATTTGAGGAGTCGGGAGATAGGATGGTATCAGGATCGTAGGAAAATTTTAAGAAAATTAGGAAAGGAGGATATATAACTTTTCCACAAAATAAAGTTTTATTGTAAAAAATAATATTTTATGGTACAATAAAACTTTATTTAGTGGAAAAGTGCTATATCCTTTCCTAACTATGGATTCCTTCCACTACATTAACTCTGATACTGTATATCTTAAACTTTTAAGAGACTATATGGAAATATATAAAACACAATAAAATCCATATAAACTGTTTAGTTTTAAAATCTAGAATGGATTTTCTAGAATCCAAATATTTCATGAATACCTAGACACAGCCAAAACGCCAGCTCAAATCCAAAACTGATAATATAATTGAAAAATAAGAAAAGAAGATTAGTTTAGAATTATCGAGGAGCAGAATGACTGAGACTGATTTATATTAAAAAATGAAACGTTTCCCGCAAAACGAAAACAAAAGTAGAAAAAAATAGCAGCTGAAAAAACCTCATCAAATACAAACTTAAAATATGATAGATTTGCTTCAAGAACTCGGTGTTTTTTATGCAAATTAAAAATCACAGTAATAACCCGAGGGTTGGTTCGGTAGGTGAAGGTAGAGCTCACCCATTACGAAGCCCAATGGAGGCTTGCCAATGAGCATTACGTTATTCACCGATCAGTATGGTTTTAGAAATTTTAAATTTTTTTTAGCGCGTCACAGGAAGCTGATTATGTTATGAC
>LYUA01000677.1:275168-285254 GCA_002093875.1 Calopteryx splendens
ATATATATATATATATATATATATATATATATATATATATACTCACACAAATATATTAATACTTTTTTTAATACCGGATTTCGATACAGAAATTAATGAATGAACGATGCCATCTTATTTTTGGGGTTTACATCGCTTTTAAGTGGCATTATCTTGGTCTAGGTTTCGCAATTCTGAAATCCAATTTCGTTTAGAACCCAATGCGGGTTCCTCACCTGACAAAAGTTTTAAGTTTACCACGTTCCGTCCTTTGTAAACTTGGTGGGAACTTTGGGAGGGGAACAGCAAGAGAGCATGCGTGGAGGCTTGATAAAAGTTATGGATGAAAACCTTAATTCTCTAACGAAGATCGAGGGAATAATGTAACAGCCTAACGATATTCAATTTCTCAAAAATGCTTCCGTCCTAAAAAAAAGAGAATTCACTACCGCGGAAGGGATTAAACTGAAACCATAGAGACGGAATAAATACGAATAGCACGCTTTGGATTAGGCGAGTAGGCTTACAGCAACGGGGATAGGGGAAGGGGCATTGGGAAAAGGAAAAGAGGAAGATTAAGAGAGAGAAAAAGAGAAAAAGATCGCTAGGGAATTGAGGGGGGGAGGCGAAGAATTAGAAGTGGGAGAAGAATGTGCAAGAAATGAAAGGGTATCCAGGTTGAGTGGTAGGCAAACGAATTGGAAAAGGGAGCCGACCTGAGTAAAAGAATTCTGAGCCACTAGCAAGGTATTAGATGTCTTGGATGGGGAAATACAAAGAAAATTTATCAATAATGAATGCGAATTAAGCCAAAGTGATGGAGTAAGGGGAGTATACAAGGTGTTACGGAAAGAAGACCAAAATCTTAAATATTATTTGAGTATTATTATTTTAACGTAATTTAGCAAATCAATATTAGCCCAAATGGTATTAAATAAGGAATTTTAACGATTTTACACAATTTTAGGGTAAAATTTAAAATATTTCGCCCAATTTGGGAAAATGAACTTTAATCAATCCTTTCATAGGGGAATTTTCTACATCCGTTCCTGCAGTGGCTTTTTTGAGGCAGAGAACTTGTTTACTGTCATGAAGATGATTGTTTTATCTAATGGAAAGAAATACTTGAAACAATAATTCAGTTCTAACGTCATTAGCATGTCACTACGTGTTACTTTCTCCCAAAATTGAATTATGGTATTTATGCTAACGTTTTTCCGCAGAAAAAACGCAATGGTACAGGTCAACGAAGGAACTGGTGCACGAAGTAATGTACGTCAGATAAATAATCGTCCCAGTGTTAGTGATACAGTTTACAGAACCTTAGGCACTTTGGAAGGTGAGGTGGTACGAAAATATTACCTGCTCCTATGAGATTCAGAGTTTAATCTACTGATCATGGAGTAACTAAAGAAAGGATAAGAGGATTAAATTAAATAGCACTCCGAGCTAAGGAGAGTGATAAAAAGCGAGATTAAATATTAATAGAACTTTTACGATAGACCTTATGTAACAAGATCATTGGGCAGGAAATGAACATATGCATCAAAACCATGGTCGTGCTAAAAATAAAAAACTACTGAAATTGCTGTATTTCTTAACTCTTCTTATAAACAATGTCCTTGACCTTTCTGAGTGGGTTGGCGTGGTCTTAATTATGCCTCAACGTTTTTCGTTCGTTTGACGGCCTACTTCGATCACATTTAGTAATATCTTCCCCACAATGGAATCACGCTACGAAAGCAGATGATCTCGAACGGTGGGGGGATATAGATATATATTTCATAGTGCCATTATAAGATCTGCGAAAAAAATAGATAGGACACACGGCTTGGCCTGGTCATTTTATTCAACTTTCTATGAAAAATCAGGGAATGGTCTATTAAATATAATTTCTTATTAAATTATTTCTTATTCTTACTAACTTCGTATTGAAAAAATAAGTGAAAATATTATTAAAATTCAAAAGACTTTTTAGAAAAAAAACGTCGACTAGAAGATAAAAATGTATCAATCATTACGATCCTCGGGAGAATATCAGCGTGAAAAAATATATGATATTAAAAAAACTTATGCGATATAAAAAAAGAAAATATGGAACTCTCTGTCTGTTTAATGGAAGACAAGATCAGAGGCAGTGATGGGAGAGGAAATAATGACATAGCCAAACAGAAAATCCAGGAAGTATTTCTACAAGAAGAGATACCTGCTGACGGAACGGGATGTGTTTCAAGGCTAGAAATTAACTCCCACCACCTATATAGAGTCTGCCAACTTCTCTAGGGATGTGAGACATTGGCCGAACAGCAGCAAAGAATAGGATTCTAAAAATGGTCGCCTCATGCTATTGGACAGCTAATAAGGACAAATAGAGGGGTCGAGTGACTAAGGTGGAACTTCAGTTATATGGAGCGTGAACAACTAAAAAAGACTAAGAAGAATACTGTGGTAGACGAAGGGTAAACCTATCTAAAGGTATACAAAGATGTATACCTTTAGATAAGTTTCCTTTAAGGCATCTTTGTTTAGAAAAGACGATTTGGAATACAAAGAGAACAGGCAGAAGTACAAACAGAGAGAACAAGAAAGCGATTATTGCACAGATAAAGAAAGACAAGAACACAATACGCTCATAAGAAAAAAAATTGACTTGAGACTACCGTCAAAGAAGTATCAGGAACGATTATGATAAAAGGCAAATAACATAAACTATGCTACATTTTATTTATAGAATAGTAATATAGCAAATTAGGTTATCAACTTTTTTCCTTTACTCTTAACTTGAGTATTCCGTAAAAAATAAAATGATTTGAATCAGAATATGTAGTACCAGTACTGCACTTAAATAAAACCGATTTTAAAGTTATTATTTTACGATCAAATAATGTGACAGGTTTGATTCTGAAAAAAACCTATCAATGTTGGCCTTATGGCAATTACCCTTAATTTAATAGTCGTTTCATGTTAATTTGTTTTACATTTAACACATAATTGGTAGGGAGCCTCCATTGCACACGCAATGCGCTTCAACACATTCTTCCTACTATAATGCTAATCAAAGAACACTTTGGATTGAATTATGTTAAAGATAAGTGTGATGAGTACTCCATTGTTTTATACAGTTTTCTACTTTTACAAATTTCTTAATTGCTAGAATAAACCTCGTGAAAGGAATACATCTCAGAGTTAAAACTTCTAAAACAAATGCCAAGAGCAGTGACGTTAATTTTATACATAATACCAAATTTGTAGTCTTCCACAACTGGCTGTCAGAACGCACATTTATGACAACTTCCAAGAAAATAAAGTTACAGGCGTTTTAAGCATAGGGAATGATTAAGAATCGCAACTTTCGTTTTTGGGTTTTATTTAATGTTTTAATGAAATCGTACCATATGTTAGACTTCAAGATATAATACATTCTGAAAAGAACTTTTCACAGTAAATTTTGTTCTACTTAGAGATAGTTTAAATCAAATTTTTTATATAGCCTCGAAATTAATTCATACCTAAATTTGCTTAAAATATTCCACTTCCTCCGTACATATGTGAATAATCAGCGTGGCAATCACGTTAATAAAATGATACTATAAAATTTTTCAATTTACATGATGAAAATAAATTCCCTTAGAACTAAAACGATTTAAACTTTGAGAGCACTACCGAATTGATTAATGAAGTAGGTACGAAAGAATAATTTGAGCAATAGTGAAAAGTCATGAAATAGAAATGGAACTTTAAGCGATAGCTGATAGAACTTTGTAGAAGGTGGTGGAGTTAGAGTGGCTGAAAATAAAACTTTGGGGGCGTGACGAGGGTTTGACATGGCGCGACGGCGAAGGATATATGAGAATTTAGCTGGAATGGAAGAGCAAGGTAGCTGGAGCCAGTTTAAGACGTTTCTTTTAAATATAGGATGTTGGATTGGCATGAACGGGATACGTGGAACACATGAAGTCGATTGCGTCGTAGGCAAGGGAGATTTAAAGAAACCCTCGTACCTAAGAGTTCTTAGAACACTAGAATCTTCATTGGCTAGCAGCACTTTATAGAGTAAGCCAGAGCCGAATTAAAATTTCTCAGATTCAGGGAGTTCACTAGACCAAATTAAAACGTAAATTTTATACGTGTTTTAACGAAAACCTTAGAAAATAAGAAAAAAGCAAACGATTAAGTGCAAGATACGGCAGAACAGGAGAGGGAGTTCGTGGGAGGAATTTGAGGACGATGGAAATAAGATTTCAAAGAAAGAACTTAAAAAAAAAAATATTTAAAATTTTGAAAGAATGGAGAATGTTGAATGCGTGAGAAAGAGAATGAAATTAATACGTATTTTAAACGCCATTATGTGTGTAACATTAGGGTAAACTAAAGATAGAAACAACATAGAGTAAAGCTGTTTGAATTTTTATAATTCCCTGAGGAATGCGCACTAGTTTTCATAGATCGGTCAAAATGAACCTCTAGTTTATAGACTAATTATAATGAAATGCACTGCAATTGATACGTAGTTTTGGAAGGCAAAATTGGCGCATGAATTTTAAATTCTTAAAAATATTAATCACCAATATTAATACATCTCAATACCTTTTTTAAATATTAATTCACAGTACAATTAGTCACCACCTTCGTATTCGATAATTTTCTATAAAATTATTCGATTGGATTTATCCTACGTCACAGTCTTTTTTTTTAAATAGATGGACAATGGTCTTTTTTTAAATAGATGAATACCAATTCTCTATTATTTCTCGAATTTGATGACTAAAAATTCATAAATTTAATCGCGAATCACTCACGCTCCAACAACGCTCTTGGAATTGCATCACGGGCAGTGACATGGCATGTAACGGAGTAAAGATAATAAAATTACATGCACCAATTTCGTTTTCGGTAATTTTTAATTGCAATTGAAACATTTTTCAAAAGGTAATTGTACTTGTTATGTACTTCCCAGAACGTTTGAGCAATTGTTACGTTTGAGAAATTGTTACATTTTAGTAATTGTAAGAGAAAATTGGATATTTTGAGACGCTGCCTGTTGAGAGGCATTTTTAACTACAGTTTAATCCTGAGTAGAGTGGACCTGGCAACGTCAAGTTTCGATTCTCTCTCACTTACAGAGGGGTGATCCCCTCCTAGCAACTAAGCTGTTCTATCCCTTCCGAATACTTTCGAAGGGCCGGAAGATAATTGAAAAGGAGTCAAATGTAACTGGCGTAAGTACAATGTAAGCTTCTTTGTCTTCGGTTTTTACAGGAATCCTTACTCATATCATCGGTGGTCGTCGTATGAATAGCATGCCATGTAATCTGTGAAGAGGGGAGTGGATTCATATGAAAACCACAGTGGAAGAAAGGCCAATTCCCTTCCTATACCTGCGAATTATTGATACATGGGGGATTCAAAGGAAGAATATTATGGTTGTTAAGTGCAAAACATGTTTTTGCGCCAAATATTGATTTTTGCATTGAACACAGCCTATAATCTGATCAAACATGCCACGGTAAGCACGTTATTGTTTTAATAGGTACTAGGGAGTAGAATGTTGGGAAAGCAAGGGAGAGGGAGGAAGAGACATGTTAGATGGAATCGAGAGAGGCAGAAAGCATGCAGAAGTAAAGAAAGGGTTACTATAGGGTCTCTCCATTAGAGACCTACCTTAACCGGTAGATTACCATTTATATATATATATATATATATTAGAAATTTTCAAGGATTCATTTGACTTTACCAACCCATATTTCGATATGTAACCAATATTATCTTAAATATTTTATATTTGCCATTAAAATCATGGTCGATGATTAGATATACGTTTGTGAATATTACTTTTTTATTGTGTGTAACCATAATCTATCACTTAAATTCGCCAATCTACTTGTATGAAACAGCAAATACTTATCATCATATATAAGTTTTACTCATCCTATCTCCCCTACTTTCTTGGCTACACCTCGCACAGGAGAATTGCGTTATAGAAGTCTTTCTAATTCTCATCTTCACGCAGTAGCACCAAATAGGACGAGAAGCACGTCCATCTGGCTCATGATATCCACAAAACCAAAAATATAGACGTGTCATATTGCCGTTAAAAGGAGAGAAGTAAGGAGGGTCGAGTGGCAAGGGAAAGGGAACGGGTATCAGAACGGGATATCGGCGGGTCATTCTCGAATGTGGAGTTATTGGCGTTGGTCGACTGGGGTCATGCGTGGGAGTCAGGAGGGATTGGTGGGGAGAGGAAGGAAGGGAAGGCGAGGGAACAAATAAAAGGTGAGTTCTCTTGGACATACTGGCGGTTTAGTGACTTCTTTTTGTCGAGAGCGACATCTTCCAGTTCCGAGAGAATTTCTGTAGAAACAATCTGATGATGACAGTTACGTCGAAACCTAGGTCGTGCTAAGAATTAATATTTTATGTGGAACTACCAAGTGTCTTCTTATCATTTCAAAATCTTCCAATCCTTTCACTGGTTTTCCCCACACCCCATCGCTTGAATTTAAAATAAAAATGTCACTCTAACTAAAAGACAGCGCACTTAGACTCTTCTTATTCGGTGTAGAAGACCTTAAAACGACAATCTACAGGAGAGAAGTTGAGCCCTAATTATGTATCGTTGAAGCAAATTAAATTTAATAGGCATTAAATAGAACACAATAGAAATTAAAATAAATAAAAATTATTTGGACATAAATTACGTCTAAAGTGCATTTAATCCCTAATTATATATTATATTATGTATATCTTTATTTTATAACCTATTTGGGCAAAAATATGTCTATGCCTTCCAGGTAGTGGAGATACTCAAAGCACCTACCTATAAAATAACATACCTATAACATTAAATAATAAAATATGCAATTGAGAGAATAGTAGGTTCTAATTCAAGTTATTGTAGTTGAAGAGAAAGGGCTAACCGGCAGATAAACCGGCACAGTGCTATTACGACGGATAGTCTAATTAGTATCTAATAGATAGAGATTTGAGAAATAGCTGTTCATTTCACTGAAGTAATTCTTTTACCGAAAGGACAATACATGAACATTAGTAATGACGGGTGTTTAATTATAGCAAATTTTCAATTTCATCCAATTTGCAAACCTTATGCGAAACTCAAATACACTTTGGATTTGAAAAACAGCGTCCTTAGTCTCTCAAATAACGGATTTACAAGTAAATATCACGATTGGTCTAGGAATCCATTTCAAGTAAATGAGAAAATAAGCTCAAAGGAAATACTTAATAATAATTTCAATGAAGAATTGCTTATAATCTTTGATTAGAGATGAAAATGATATGTGGTAGTAACGAAATCATTATTTTTAAGTTTTACCAAATTATTGATTCCACTTACTTAATGGTGAAATCAGGAGTCAAAAGAAAAAAAAGATATATTATATTTCGGAAGGATCTTAATTTGTGTAACAAATCGTCATTGAAATCCTTGAAATTGAAGAGTTTATAAAATAATTTATAAAATAACTAATAGTTCCTCCGATCCCCTACAATTAAATCGAACTCAATTGCGATCAAAATTCGAAGACTTCAAATTAGTCTCCCGTGGAGACCTGATCCAATTTTCTCTGAAAAACAGACGACCTTCTCACACCCTAATCACCATTCTTCTCTCTCTTAACCCCGGTGTGATATTAACCCTCATTTTACACGTCAGAGCAGCGAGGAATTAAGTCCACTGGCGCGAAAATCACTTTTCCACTCGGATGGACTTTGATGAATATAAGGAAGGGACTTCACCGTTAGTGCATCTGAAAACCGTAGCAAGGTTTAATGCTCAAAGAGCGAGGTCAGGTTAAGGGAAGGAATAAACCGGCACAGTTCTATTACGACGGATAGCCTAATTAGTGACAATTTCGGATATTTGAGAAATAGCTGTTCATTTCACTGAAGTACTTCTTTTACCGAAAGGACAAAACATTATATGCATGTACAGAAAACACGTTTTAATTCTCCCTTAATATGTGACATCCGGCATTTTTAATTGCTACCCTGGAATTCTGCAAATTAGAAGCTTTTCACTCTACGTCCTTTGATGCTTAATTAGTACCATGGAATTATTTACATTCAATATTAGGTAAAATAAGTTAACTTTCAATGCACTTTTGAATGTATCACATTATATTCATTTTGGTATTCGTGCTAGTAAAATTCTGTTTTAAAATGAAAATAAACCCTTTTTTAAGACAGTGAAAATGGAAATTTCAAAAAAATTAATTTAGTCACAATTGAGAAATCTTTTCTTTAATTACAGGAAGTTAGTTGGCGTACTAAGGTTAGCTGATAAACATAATAGGATGAGACTACTGAATATTTGACAAAAGAGTTAGTATGAATCTTAATATTCCAAGTCCAAAAATAATACAAACATCTTATTTGACTAGGATTCTTATGACGATCATCAAGGAAATGATTTTTATTTACTATTAAGAAAAAACACTTAATATACTGATTAAACGATTGCCAAGGAAACTCTATCACTCTATTTTGTTGGAAGAAACACGTAATCTACATAAACATATCCTTCTACTTTAAAGTTTCTACTTTCATTAAATAGAACGAATTTAAAAAAAATGTATTCGCATAACAAATTTTCAAACAATGAATAATTCGAAATAATTTGCGTGTAAAAAATTCAAGACAAAATGCGTAAGATGAAGGAATTTAATATGGCAGAAAATCATAAAATACTCTTAATACTAATATATCATAAAATTTGCACCAAATCATCCAGGAATTTATACCTAAAGACACTTAATGATAGAAAAATGTAAATATTTGCACGTATGCAGAACATAAGGAATCTCAGGTATCACTGCCCAAAATAAAAATATTCTACGGAATATCATTTGTTGCAAAACGTACCAATTTGTAATAATATGGTGGTGGCATAAAATATCACCATCATTGTATTATTTGTATCAATACAATTCGGATTTTCAAACGATGAGATATCTCTAACTCATCCGATTCGCTCGATACCCCAGGACGTTAACACGCCAAATTCATTATCGTCCTCTCTATCAACTGCCAATGCTCATGAAAATGCACGGTTTTAACATCAGCCCAATTGTAAATGGGAGGAAGGGGATAAATGGTATGGGACCCGGAGGAATAGGGCGACAAGGCAAACGGACGATGGCCAATCACCTCATCTGAGTTGAAACACGCACAGCGTCGCGCGTTAGCGAAACCAGACGGCAAAAAAAAACCTTCCGAAAATTTCATAAAATTTAATGTTTTGAAATTGAACGGAATTAAGCTACTGCAAATCATTAACGAGAACGATAATTCAATTTAAAGGATTGACTTTCATAGCAAATGAAATATTACGAATCAAATGTTTTATAATGAAGAACATGAACATACTACATAATATTTTTTTACTTTCGCGCTATCCTAAAACCTACAGGGCTTACGTAACACTGTTTCCCAAGGTGGGACTAAACTTTAATAATGAATGGCCTTTGAATTAACAGTCTATTGCGTTTCTTTCAATACTCACGCGGTACCTTCTTGCATTTTTTATTTTAAATGGACTAAGTTGCTGATTTAGCTTTGATAATTTCATTATTTGTATCTTATTATGATCGAATCATAATGTTATTGGGCACACATTCTTGGGAGTGAAAGGACTGCATTCGAATTTTTACAAAATTACAAATAAATTTTCCATAACCAATCCAAAAGTTTATTAAAAAATCACTGTTTTTACCCCATAATTATCCATGATCATAATTTTAATGTGCAAGTTGGTGCTCTGCGGTTCCCCTTATACAGTTCGTAAAATAAGCGAAATCCTAAGGAAGCATGAGGTGCAGCCGACCGTCACTCAAAAGAGCTCCGCAGACGAGCCTCTTGACGGCCCTTCCTCACCTTCCCTGTGCCCACGGAGCACCAAGCGACGAACTGCCTTTCATTTCCTGCCCTCCCAACCCTCGCAACTGCCACCCCATACTCCCTCCCAAACCTTCATTGTATCTCCGGAGGTTCCTTCACAACGGTATCTCCGAAGGCGACGAGTTCGTCATCAGAAAATGCCTCGCCGGTTTTCTTAACGCTTCCCAAACGCGCCAAGAGTACCTCCTCCCC
>LYUA01000677.1:347890-358977 GCA_002093875.1 Calopteryx splendens
CCCGTCCGCCCGCCCCTGGCAGGCGACAATCTCAGCTCCGCGCGCTCATTGGCAGCCGGGGAAAGGGGGGGGGGAGATTATCAAAACCCACAAACAGGCGACATGTAAAGAAAAGAAGTGCGAAGGAGAGGGGGTTCGGCCATTAAAAGAGCCGCGGCGGAATTTCACCGCAGCGTGGGGCAATTTAGAAGAGATCGGTGGGGGGAGGGAGGATTTAAAGGAGGGGTTCTCACCGAGGAAGGGCCCCCCGATCACCCCAAAAACGACTCTCCCCCACACGCCCTTTCTTCCCCTCCCATTGTGACCTACCCGGCAAGCAAAACCCCACCCTTCACCACTTCCCAAAGCACGAAGCCAAGTGCACCGAACTTCTCTCCTCTCCCTCCATACTTCCGTTCTCGCCGTCAGTTATTTAACGCCCCCTCCGCCTCCTCATCCCACACCCCCCTTCGCTTCGGATCGCTTTTCCTCTCCCTAACAATGGACCCCGCCCTGCTAAAACTCGTTTCCCGCGTATCGCACTGGATTTCCGCTCGTTAAATCAGTCACCGCTCCCCCTCCCGCCTCCCCCCTCAACACCCATTTCACAGGATCCCGCCGACGTCGTCACTAAAACCCAAATAACGGGTTTCCTGCTCGCATCGGTCGCATGCGAACCGAGTTTTCAAAGGCGTGCAGCGAAGGAGGGAGGCGTACCTGTGCAATGGAGCCGCACCGCCACCGCATGTTTGCGCTCGTCCTTCGGGATGGCCTTGCCGGCCTATCGTCGGATGCCGCGTCGTGTCCTCTATGCGGTGCCCTGCCGTCATCAACCCTGTGACCTGTTTGAAGCAGGCCTCCCACTCACTGCTCCTATCGGGTAATCATTTTTCCCGACTGCCATTAAAATAACGCTAGTCTACACTGATCCTAAATATTTTGAACTATAGCATCTGAAATGGTTGATGACAACCCTTGCCACACGTCATACTAGCGGTTTGAAGCGTAAAATGTAAATGTATATCTCATTATGCTGGTCGGCCTAAGTATTTCTTCGGGAGTTTTTCCCTTTCCCTTTTTCCTCGAAAACGTTTCATCAGACTATGGAGCGTCTCAAATGTGCTCATAAATCTCTTATATCATTCTAATGTGTCAAAAAAGGAAATATATGCCAAACTTTCACCACCACTGGGTTGAAATAACATTTTCAAAAGAATAACGTCTAAGGATGGACCAGCAATTAGAATTAATCACGTACACGGTGTTTAAACGAGGACTTGTAGGTACATACGTATGCCAGGGACAAAGTAAAGATTATTTGGAAGAATTGTGTATTTGTTTGAAGTTTTATAACCCTAAAAAGGAATGCAATTCGCTGTATAAAATCGGGAAATCTAAGCAACCAAAACTTTAGAAAAACACTGCCCCGTAATTTCGTTTTCTTCTGATGGATATATAATGCCTCTGGTAGTGATTAAGCGAATAAATGAATACTTAATCAATATTTATGTACTTTATACGGTTGCTCATGTTTCTTGGATCAGAAAAACAATCATCAATCCGAAAAAAATCAATTCTCACCGACATTTCCACTACCAACAGATTCTGGTTGGTAATGGAAATGTCGGTGGTTCATTAATTTTATAGTTGACTAACATATTCACCTTACGAATTAAAATGAAATTCATAAATTTTACTGTGCGGAGACTACAAGACATGTTACTAATCGTATTAAGTACCCTTAGTTCAAATCCATTAGGGTGCCTTTGGATAAATGGATCTAAGTTCCTACCAATTTTCAAGTCTGTGCTGATTTCACATAAGGTGTTTTCTGTTGATGAACATTTTCTGCAACACTAATCCCTAATCTCCATTTCACGTGATTTGCGATGAAACACTTATAGTGGATTTATGGCAGTTCTTAGAGGACTTTGAAGTTGACTTGTAATTTTGAGAAAAGGGCCCCAGGATCTCTTGGTGGAAATGTGGTAAAAGAAAAGAAACTGACCCATTTCCTAAATGTATTAATTTCATGCGCTTTTGGGATCAGACCGAGGTGAGGTCTACATTCTCGAACGAGTGTCCCGAACAATGATTCGGGTTGATTAGTCAGGATTGTGGTGACGGAGCTTAGTCATTGATAGTAACGTACTCGCACGAAGAAGGCAGAAACAGAGGAAGACTGATGGAGTGACAAATCAAGGCATTGGGAAGAACTAGAAAGGTCGTCTCATTGGACGGTGGCCCAAATCAGGGACAGACTCCGTTTGGGTAAAGAACTCATCACGAATGCACACCAAAATTCCTGATTTCGAGAAATGTCAAAATGAGCTTTGGTTTATGGTATATTTTTTGCAAATCACTGGCTTTCCCAAAAGTTGCAAAACATTTTACAATTTTTTAGGTACACCAATGCACTACTAGCATGATTAAAATAAAATAGAAGAACAATATTGGCATAATTTTGATTTTTCCAAACATAACTTGGCCGATGCCCATAAAAAATAACGAAGTGGTTTCAGAAATTGATAATAACAATACGAACTGGTAACATTTACCAGTTTTCCATTTGAATTTCGAAGTAATCACAATTATAAATTTAACTGTAGTTAGAACAGTATTAATTTTCCCTCATCTCGAAATTAAATGTCAGCTCCTGGATAAATATAAAACCCATTCATTTAAGCTTTATTGTAGGAGGGATTTTATGCCCCGTAAAATGATGATATCAAAAAATTTATCTGGGCTAGAAACTACTGGTATTTTGAAGAATAGCTAAGGAAAGGACGAATTTAATAAAATTCCTTAAAATCTAGATGCCCGAAGGTTTTGACGATCAAGTATTTTGGAACGGAAGGGATCGCTAAAATAATTCCGCCATGCCTCCACATTCCTGGTGTGGTTCCACTGGCAAAGCAAATGATTAAGGAAAGCGGTGGTGGCGAGCAAAATAGTGGGCTAGAGTGAGTCCCCCTTCCTTTCCATTCGGGGAGGCCTGTGCGGAATCTGTTGGCTGTAAAACGGGACGTGGAATGAACGAGACGGATGGCATAATACTTATCTTCCATGACGACGCTCTCTCCACCACGGCCCGGGAACTCACCCTCTATTTTTTTTCGGAAATTCGGGCTCAGTACATTAGACATGAATTGGCGGGGTATAAGCGGGACGGCGGCGGATGGAAAGGGACGAAGATAGGCATGAATGGAATGGGAGGATGAACTGAGGGAACGGGGATTGCGGACGAGGGGAGAAGGATCGCTTGGGATGAGCAGTTTATTGGCCGGCGGTAAATGGCGTCATGCTCGCTCCGGCGGAGAATGGATGAGAGATCGCACAGCGAGTGGAGGGAGCCGACACGCGAAACTTTGGTTTGTGATTCGAGATGAGTGGGTGGGAGGGAGGCGATAGTCGCCGTCGCCGCGCCCGGGCCCGTTACAGTCAAATGACAATAGACCATACGAGAGCGAGAGGGATAGAGAAAGGGGACAGGCAAGGGTTAATAGTTATGGCTGGACTGGGAAAATCTCTACTGTAGTTGTCACTTGTAATTAGGGATGGCTGAGACGTTGAATGAGACATGTAGGTACATTATACCCAGGCTCCCACACCAAACCGACCCCTAGGAGGTGGCACAGAAAACAGATAGTTGAAGTGACACATTCGTATGAATATTCACTAACCATCCGAGGGTCGCTTAGCTTAGCTGATTACGTTAAAACCAAAATTTGAGCGCCTTCATTGATATGATATCGCCCAAATTAGAGGTAACAATTCTGAAAAAATAACGTGGACTTGCAAAAAAATACCAGGATCGACCCAGGGCGTAATGAAAGTTTAATACAGAAAACAAGTCATAAAATGCATAACAATTTTCGATTCTTCATTTGGTTGATCACTTAGGTAAAGAATCCCATGAAAACCGTAGAGGTGTAGCCTTTTGAGTAGAGAGTAGAGTCTCGGCTACAGAGCAGGATGCAGCAATAATTCGCACAGATCCACCAAGCTGTATGACTTCTCAGACACAGGGAAAACAAATGAACTTCTAAGCTGTTCGACTTGCAAATATCACACGCCACCGTAGAGCTCAGCACGAGGTAATATCTACCCCCCACTAAGCAAACAAAGCTACTAAATTCATTACTTTTACGATTGGCGGTTCACATTGAATAAGTGCATGCATGGCAAATCTATTAACCTAAGATAAAAAAGAAAATGAGAGCACTAACCAGGTCGGAGGTTCTGGGCTTGTTCCACTGCTGGCTGGGAACCACTTCTGGGTGTGCCCGGAAACAAGGTGCTGTCCGGCCGGCTTGGCCAGGAAAGTTAGCAGCGCATGAGTCACGGGTGAATGAGCGCATGCCCACTTGCACCGGGGTAAACTCTTTTCAGTCCAGCATTCAACTCCAATGGAATGTTCGCACTCACGCACACGGAGAGAAGGAAGCACAAAAGGGTTTCAAGAGTTCGATTGCACTCGGTCGGCCCGTTGGCCCGGGGCCGAAAGGTCTCTCTCAGCGGACTGAATTGAGGATTCCTTATTGGGAAAAGGGGGCACATGAAAAATTCATACAAACAATTTCCCCTAGTAAGAAAGAGCGTAAAATGGAACATAACTGTCTTTTTTTTTCGTTTAAAACACACCGATTCTACATAAAATCGCTGGCGAAGAAGAAAACTGACTGGTAATTTAACAACGGAAATTCAAATGAACACGCACATGCTTTGTTTTCTTTTTTGTTCCACCAAAGGAACGTAATCAGACAGTGAATAAGTGTTCTGCTGTTTTTTTTTAATCCGACCATATCTCATTGAGAGTGGGGCCCTTATAAAGAGACAATTAACATATACAGTGAGAGAGAGACAAAGGGTTGAAAACAAGGGAATGCATACACGAGTATTTCAAGTGTTTTCTTTCTGTTCTCACACAACGAAAGATAATAATCTTTCCTATATGATTGATTATCTGTGTCGTATTCTGTAGTAAATAAATGCAAAGTTTCATAGCACGCTGGAACACATCGTTTTCGTTACCAATCACTCGTTTTTTGTCAACAGAATTTGATGTACCGTAGCCTTGCTAATCAGCGTGCATTTTTCGAGACGAAAATGCATTCGTTATATCCCATTATCCCAAAATATTCCAATACTGATTCAACTTTGCCTCTCACACTCATAAATACATTTATATATTCATATATTTATATATATATTTTTTTTTCTTATATTCTTTAGTCTATTTTCCATTTTGAGTAACGGAAATTTACATCTCTTTGAGTCCCAATTGCCTCTCAAAATATTTTTTTTTCATTTAGGAGATTGAAGAAGACTTGACGCTACCTCACCTCGTTGTTAATTGCCAGATTCTCATCTGGAATAGAATTGGCATCATTAGTTTGCATCTGCCCGGGTAACGAAGTCTGTGGTCTCGCCAATGTAACACAAAATATATATTTACGGATATATAACTTATGCAAGCACAAGTGCCAAGGTGTCACGAATACTTTACGAGAGGTTTCCCACAATGCCTCAAGGGATTGGTATGCTTTGTGCGCTGCCAGAAGACTGGTAAAGTGCGCAAACATGTCACTCCACATTAATTCTTATCCCGGAAAAGGGGCGAAGGTTACGCCTGTTCTGCTTCCTGAAGCCCGGGACACCATCAAACCTGGAGACTTAAATTAACGTTCCAGGTGACACAAGAACATGAATATGAACTAATAAATAGGTATGCGCGCACAATGATTCTAACACCATAGCAGTGCTTCTCAAAATCTCTTTTCGTGCCGTCCGAATCTTACGAGGATTAATATGACTTAGCGCACTTGGCTGTCAACAGAGCACTATGTGTGACTCTAACAGTAGATGAAAACATTCGCAATGAGACTATACTCTTAGGCTCGGAGAAATAGAAACGTACTTCATATAAACAACTGCGCACTAATGAGGGATCAATCAGTCACATCCTGAGACGAAGGTTGTTTACAACAGTTCCAACATTTTCACCTCATACGGAAATTATAAGTCGACGGTAAAATTCCTTCGCACTCGCCCAATATTTTGTCAACATTTTCTCAAAAAAAGTTTTCCTAGAAAAATGTTCTCTTTGTGAAGCACCGTTTCCCAAGGGATTCTAAAAAAAACCTCGAAACCAGTCTTTTCTCTGCAGCGCGAACCTCGGTCCAAAGCTCACGAAACAAAATTCGCATTTCAACTCGTGGCCGTCATCAGAATAGTCCTCACTTGATGACCAAACACTGGAGGTTCCTTGTGAGTTCCTTCGTCAGACCACCGCCCGATTGCCGCAATCGCGAACCACGGCTCCGTGCGCCATCCTCCCCCGGCGATCCACCTCCCTCAGGTGCGCGGGCCCCCGCCAGCGCTCCCTCCATCCGACGGCGGGTTTACGAGGCTGGGTCGCTCAGGTGTTAAGGGCTCAGCAGCAGCAGGCAGACGCAGAATATGAGGCAGTAAAGGTGGGAGGAGCGGTGGTGGGCCTGGCCCCCGTGCTGCATGGCCGCAGGGTATTCTCCTGCAACGGAAAGAAGGGCCTCTACACCCGATAGAGAAGGGGCTCCGGCCGTGGTGCGCGCGAAGCATGAACGCATTCACAAAAATGAGCAAATGTTCACGCTTGATGTTACAATTATCTAAACGAAACGCCTAAAGTGTTCCACACTCATCATGGTGAAAATAACTACTTATTCTATCTAATGAGGATTCGGGATCATAGTGTAGTACCTGTAATAAGGAGTCTTGATGCTAAATTAACTGTCCATTAAATTTTACATTTTATCTACGTTATTTCTAAAGAGTGGGGTAATACGCTAAAACCGTCTATATTGAGGTTATTGGACACATCAGAGACAGATTAAGAATCAAAATCGAAACAAAAGTACCTATCCATTAGTGAATGTCAACACAGCCATTTGACATGGGCTTTCCCAAACTGGAGGCTACTTTGAAGTTCTAAACCCGAAAGCGGTAGATTCACCCATTTTCGTAAAAAAATCCTTAAGCCTGTTTTCAAGATGAAATGTAAAAGAATTCCTCGCTTTATATTTTATAACATTTAGTTGGATTGAGGATCGAGAGTTACATTTATAACTAGGCATGAAAACGTTTTTATGCCACAAAAAGAAACCACTCATGTTAATGACGCGAGTGGCGTTGTAAAAATGCCATGTACATTTGTCAAAATGTTTTATACACACTGTTCAACTCCTTGCGAGCCCAAAGGTGTGAAAGATATATATATTTGTTTGCAGCAGTGCATTCGGTTGAATTTATCAATAAACTACTTTTTTTCTCGATTAGAAAAATGGGGAAACAATTTCTTTGATGTGTCCTTTTAAGATTATGGGGAAAGAGAGACGAGAAATGCATTTAAAATACATGTTATTTAAATAAACCGGCAATCACGCTGCACTTTCAGTATCACTTCTTTGGATAAGACGAATCAGGGAGTCTTATGAATGACTACTGACGTTATAACAGCCGCCTTTTCCATTGAAAATACCCATGGTGGACGCATTGGTGAGCGAAAATATAGAGACAAGAAGAGAAAATTATGCATTAACACAGAAAATATTTGACATTTAGATAATTTTTAACACAAAAGTACGAATTTAATACGGGAGACCATGGTTCACTCGAGGAGCTGTAATTTGAAATCTCCTTTTGTATGCTGAAGTGTGAAATATAATAATATTGGAATCATATCAAATATACCATCCTAGTCTTCACTCGTACTATTCAAGGAATAGGCATTAAGGGTTCACCAAGTGGTGGAACAAAGCCTAGTAAATATAAATGACATTCGTCTAACATTAGGAAAAATAAAAACAAGTAGTCACTGAACATTTTTACACATGATTAAGTTACAACGTAATGATATTCGTTGGGACTGCTATAACAATTTGGCATAGCTTTGGAAGGCATTCATTAAATATGTTATAAAAACGAATAAATTATAATTATTTCATTAAATAAGAAGTATTAATTAAATTACAAATATTTTCTCCTTCCCTTTTGCTCCACCTCGAGACTACACCTCGGTAATTTAAATTTTTTGATTCTAAAATTACTCATGCATCAAAAAAATTCTGGAGACGGTGTGAAACGTTTTATATGAAAATTTCACGCATATATTATTTAAATGTTAGACATTTTATCTCTAGCATAGGAATGGCATACACGGACATGCACTTAGAAGAAAGAAACCAACAACACCATTGGAGAAGGGAAACCATAATTTTAGATAGAAGGAAATGAGAGCAGCAAATATTTGAATGTAATTTAGGTGCAAAGATTTGGTAACTGATGAAAACATACTACTGGTAGTTACATACTACTGAAAAGGAATACTTATTATTGTCCACTGAAGGGCCTATAGCGTTCGTTCGCCCGTACGTGGACCGTAGTTAGTAAAGACTAGATAATAGTGAATAGGATTGAATGGAATCACCTATCGGCAATGAATCAGCCATTACGCATTTGGTTCCATTAATATAGGCCGTAATATGTAACAGCTACAGATAGTGTCGTCATATGAAAGGCTAAACCATTTTCCCTTGATCAAATCGAAATTAAAATCAGATATGAGTTAAAATATTGAATTTCCTCCTGATAATTAATAAATGAGGAAAAAAATTGATTATATAAAAATACTTTTTTTCTAATCTCATAATAGATTTTCTCAAAAAAGAAAATAATTATTTGATTCATGCCCGATTTTCTCCTTTAGCTAATCTATTTCAATTATTGGAGGGAGAGAGAAAGTGGGATGGCATATCTAAAGAGAAAAAATCGAGGTTTTGCAAAAGACTTTTTTTGATGAAATAAATACATACAAAGGAAATGATAAGCGAGAGCTAAAAAATGATGTCATTTGCAATTGCATCCATAGCAATGACTACAACAACGAACGAATCAGGGTGTTAAGGATCATATAACTGAAGATAAGCAAATATAGAAAAATTCTCATTTGTACAAATAATTAGTGGCTTTCGTCCAGTAGGTAGATGGTGCGCTGGGCTACGAACTGGTGGGCACGGGTTCGATTCCGGTTGCTACTCCACAGCTTCACCCTAGCTGTGTAATTTTTCGGGCAGCAGATTGTCCTGGGAAACCACAGACGGCACGTGGAAGAAACTGGTCGCCCTACCCTGATGTTTGAATTTCATGCGTCGCGGCGTTGGGCTTAGTACTGTACGGGGCGAGCTATACCCTCGCCTATCAAAGCAACCTTCGCGTTGAAAACTTTGGTTTTTAGGCATAATGACGAAAGCGGAAAACATACCTAATTAGAGAAAATGATGTCGTGAATATAGATTGTAATTAATTTTATATGCAAGTAATTTAATTTTTTATTCATACATACCTGGGGGTGAATATAGGAAACGAACAGTCTTACATTCCAGTTTAAAGTCAAATGGCCATAGGAATAAAATCACTTCCACACTTTAAAAGCTGAAGATGAAAGTAAGTAGAATTAAATAAAAATAATGGTCTAGGCACCTATTTCGATAAACGCACATATTTTAATGAACTTTAATAAAGTAAATTTAAAAAAGGAATCAGATATTCGCAATAGATTTCCTTTCACATAATTCGTTAGGTTGATTATATTCTAGAACAATATCCCTGCACTATAATGGAACCTTCACCTAAACGACGTACACTGGCGTTATTATCCTTCATCCTCAGACATTGGAAACATACCTGTAGAGTGTTCAGAACCAGGCATTAAATTTCTATAGAAAATGCCATTTTTAGTTATTTCAACCTTTGCTTACATACATGGTCACTTGGAGGCGGTTCACGAGCTATTTTAAACGGGCCTTCTACATAGATGGATTCTAATGCAGCTCGAGAGGATATTTCTTGCCAAGAATTCGGAAAAAAAGAGTCGAGGAAGAATGACAATGAGAAATCGATATTTTAACAGCAGTCGCGCTGTTCGCATTGTTATTCCACAGAGGCGACTCGGATGCGTTCACGTGCCGTTGCTGTAAACGTATCCACGGAGCCGTGTTTATTATGACAGAGCGGAAGGACAACAGCTGCTGTTAATACTGCCCATGGAGACCCATTACAGAGGCATTTTACGGAAAGGCCAGGCCCAATATAGGCTTGTGTAACTGACGCGAAAATGGTGCCATTATAAAAAAATTGAAACTCTTCTTCTCTTTTCACAAGCTTAAATGAATGAGACCTATTTTTTAACATCCTTTTTTTTTAATTCGCATTTATCCTATCCATGGGGATATCGGATATGTTCAAAAACCGATTTGACCCACTTTTAAATTTTCGTTTAGAAATGAGAAAGGATGGATTTTAAAAACTAAACACGCACATACATTCTACAATTTATTTATAAAGGGTTTCTGTTAGTTTTTTATGGTCTTTAAGCATCCAAAATTGAATATTACAACTTAAATATCATACAATCATAATTTTAATACTAGCATTATTTATCATATTTTGATTTCTCACTATGGCAAAATTTGTTCAAAAGGCCTCAGATTCTTATCACTACCGATTAATTCAATTCGCCATAATTATAGCAACAGACATCAGGTTTTTTTAAATTATGAAAATATAAAATCCGTTGCTCTGAAAACTGTAGCTCTTGTTGAAAAGCCAGAGTTATGTCTTTTTAGTAAAATTGTTATGCTTTTTCATTCATGCGTATCTAAGAGAACTCTTCAATTTAAAAAGTCAAACTTTCGTAAATCGATGCATACCTTATGGATTGCTTTCATTAGGTATCCTTACCAAGCAAATTTAAATCATCGTGGTGCACCATGAAAGTTTCGCTGGATATGGTTTCTTCAAAACAAGTTAATATGTTAATGAGAATGACGTAAAGAATAATAAAATACCATTACTCCTACAATTACCGTTACGTCCAGCGGTGCACCTCACATTTTACTTCCGTCTCCGTCGAAATAGCCAAATTTCGCATCAATAACCACCCGAAGAGATATTTCGTGGAACATCCACACGAAATTGGCATTTTCAGAGGCGCCGTCCTTTTTCATTTATTACTTCTCTCCATTCAGAGCGCTGTCCTTCCGAGATTCCCACCATGCACGTCCCTCCCT
>LYUA01000678.1:45098-61581 GCA_002093875.1 Calopteryx splendens
TATATATATATATATATATATATATATATATATATATATATATAGCAGTAAATAAATTTAAATAAAAAAATTATCATTCGTGACGGACTACCCTTTTATTCGCGTGGTTGCCCCTTTCTCTCCGTATTTGTGTGGCCATGGGTATAAGTGTGCGTTCTAACTGCCCACGTTCTAATAGCCAAAGATGGGAGGCATCCTAACGGCGTCCAGAAACACTTCCTCCCATTTTGGTCCCGATTCTAACTCGCCCAAAAATATCAACAATTTCCGCACTTCATCATGATTTGAAGAGATTTAAGGTGTTCTGGTGCCGTCATATCTCGACAAACTTTCACTATCAAAAATATATCATATCAACTGGGAAGGTTTCGTCAATGATAACTTTCTGTGAATTTCAAAGTTTTTTAGCGTTGGAGATAAACTATTTTCATTATATTTACGTTTAAAATATCAATATAAATAACACACGACTTAAATGAAATTCATACAGGTTCCCGCCAGTCTTACATCTTGAAAATTGTCAAGTCTTCTAGTACATATTCATTGCGAACGAAAATAATACGGGCCTGACCTATTTTTGTGTGCCTTTTGAACTCCATCCTACCCGTATCGGAATTACCTTACTAATTGTACCTTCCGTCGTGCAATGTCACAACAGGCAACAATTTTAGAAAGGTGGGCATCTTGGAGGAAGTCAATCTGTGGTTGGTCGTGAAGTTCTTCACGTTTGTCACCAAATGTGTGAGGGCTTCTTTTAGTTGGTGGTGATGGTGCACAGTGGCTGTGAAATAGTGTCGGCGAGCTGCCAGACTATTTCGGAAGGTAGTTTGGTCTCCTGGGTGGCTTGTGCTCTCGTGATTTCGCCATTCGTTTGCATTCTTGCGGAAGTGTGCCACTGCCTCCTTCCCCGAGTCTCCTCGATGTGCTTCTCAGAATTCCCAAGTGTTGAGCCCGAGGAAACGGAACAAATCCATTCGCAATATGCTTTAAAATAAAATTTAATAAGTCGATGAAAAATAGCCCCTGATGCATAAAACCTGTCGCTTAGGCGGACCTATAACTGTTTTTCTGAGGTGTGAATTTTACTGACATACATATTTTAATTTTGGAAGGTATTAACTGCCTTAGAGAGTTGTGGGTGCTTTTATATTGCCTACGTTTCTCATTTGCATAAACTACTGAAAGTGAAGTGCGGCATTTCTATGCAGATGCACGCCTGAGATCATTATAACTAGATTGAAAATGTATGAAGTCTATGATCACCCATTAATACAATATCAAAGTGTATACATTAACATCGTATTATTCCAAGGATAGGGTGTGAATAGGTGGGGCATTAGCTAAAGGTAAAATTATACTTTTAACTACGATAACTACGAAAATCGTATGCTATTTCCAAGAGGTGATTTCACGCAGTACCCATTTAACCGATAACTGTGGATTCAGTTTCAACATCTCAGAAATCATAAAAAGTAATACAGATTTTACCAATAATCCTTGTGATTTAAAATTCATCTTTACTAGAGAATTGAAGGTGCAATTTTTCAGAAAAATCTTGAGTGTGTTTTTGTGCAAAATTGCACCTTCTATTCTCTTGTAATGTTTAAGTATCACACCATCTCGCCCGTATCTTCGGAATGAATAAAATTCATCTCATTGACTTTAGTAATAGATCATGTTGGAGTTGACCTAGTTCCAGACGACTGACTTTTACAGCATCGAGAATTTGCTGTCATATTTTATTATCGATAAACTGAAAAAGTTACTCCGAAGTCATTCTCAAGTGAACTTGTTCGTTGGATTAAACTCAAGGAATTAAACAAATTTGTGCTTCACATATCCTTCGGATAGATACTATTGGGTGTGTATACTTAACGTATGCAGGTTGATTCCATCTTCTAAGAACATTCAGTTGCACGATTGAGAGCGGAAGACAAAAAACAGAATAGTCTGATATAGAGAATAATACCACAGGGTGGTATTATTCTCTATATTAGACTCGGTCACCACAATCAAATATACTTTCCACAGATGCAATGTCGTAAACGTTTAGGGTACAGTGATTGTAAATCTAGTACGAGATATTGGAACATGTAATAGTTCGGCATTAAATACGGTAAAATCATGAAGGCACTTTTAATTTAAATATATACGAGTATACTTTATTTAACTCAGATAGGTAAGGATGAGAAAGAGATGCGAATCAATACCAATTTAGTTATTCAATAGTGTATCTAAGCTACTTAATTAGCAGCCCATTAGTAGATAAAGCTGAAGTAATTTTCCGAAATTCAGACCAAAGAGTTCCGGGACATGCGTATATGGATGCTACTGTATAGGTAAATACAGTGAAATAATTTGGTATCCATTTCTTTGTGGTATTTAGTAGTTAACTAGTTGTTCATTTCTTCAATATTAATTTTACCACTTTTCATGAAATGAGACAATAAGGGAAAGAAATAAAAAGTAATTATCCAATCTGGGGCTTACTGCATATGTATGTTACGAGAAATTCTTCACCCTTCTTAATAGGACCCTTGGAAGTTCCCTCAACAAACAGTTTTGCAAATATTAAATCTCAGTGTTCATTTTACGTTTTCGAATTAGTAGATATTTTAACATATTTTAAACATTCGACCTATAGTTTACTCGAAAATTCAAATTCTTAACTACACTAGGAGATAGCCCTCAGAGTACTGGCAAATAAAATTGTCCTCTCCTTTTTCGATAAGGCCACTGTTATTTTCAAAGTGACTAGGGACCACCAATCACTAAGCGACCAAATGCAGAAGTATATCGCACCAGGAAATAGCGGCTTCCTATTTGGAGGAAGATAGGAAAAAACGTATTACCGAGAAAAACCAGGGCTCAACCAACATCTCTGGTATGACACTGACAAGGGCTTTGCTATTTTATATTGATCTTAACTAACTGCTAGCATCCCGATATCCCTGTCACACACGATATAGTGCATCGGTCATTATGCAGATGTTTATTTTCTATATTAATTTGTTGTATCACTGATGTAAGACCCTGTATCTCACATGTACGAGGTGTGTATGTCGCCACTACATCCGTACGCTAACCACAACACGCAGATTCAATTGAATTGAATATACATATGTAAGTAAGTCTTAAATTGATTATATCCTGAAAATGTTAATGAATCGCACGTGTAGGAAATCTAACTTAACTATGTTGGAGTGAGCGTGGCAAATGAAAAAAATTAAAACTAATAAAATCATAACCAATACAAAAAGGCAATTGAAACCACTTACATATATTCTTTTCCTTGGTCTGAATATAAACTTAATTCCTAAATTAATGCGAGAATTTCAACTAGATATTGATGGTGAAATTTTTCATCATCGAAAAGAAACACCATTCGTACCATTATGCATGTTTGAGTGCATAATGCTTTTACGTATCAAAGAGGACTGGGTAAATGTTTTCAAAGTCAATTCAAGTTCTTCCGTGAATGCTGAACACGCGAGCATAAGCTAAGTTGACCATAGTATAACAAATAATATCAGCGTCAAATTCTTGAGTACATATCACCCATTAGCTCACGTGGAGCTTGCGTGAAGGGATAGACGACCGCTCCAGCATCGCGTGCACTAGCATAACTAATCAGTGTTATGATATTGGGTCGTCATTACTTCATCTTGGGATTTGCATTTACATATGAGTTCAGATATAAATCTTAAATCAATGGTGCCAAATTGAATAAAAATCTTACTATGCACTGAGTATGCCCATGCCCTTCATAAAATTATCCGTGGTCAAGAATCCAGTGCTATTTATAAAAAAAATATCACCTGGTTGAGACTTGGCACTTAAAAAAGATAGAACCCATCAATTATAAAAAAATGTTATCCTTACAGAGCGGAACGAATATCATAACCACATTCATAATTGTAGCTACATACAAAACTTCCGCTTAAGTAGAAACCATCACCATCACTGATAGTTAAAATGCTACTTGCAATAGTGAAAGAACTGGTGAATACTTTAAATTTGGCTTTCTGACATATCTTCCGTGCATAAATTTCCACAACAGGTGTTTTATATTCACTCTACACCGGAAAAGGACTCGGAGATGATGAGGTCAAAAATGGAATACATTATTCAACTATTTAACCCTCTTTCAACTATACTCAGAATTGACACATATTAAAATTAATTCCCTCCCAGTGCACCGGTACAACACTAATTAGTAGGAGTGTTCCCCAATGATACCCATCTCAAACATTTAATAATAGATTTTGACCTTAATTAAGCGGGTAGCAAAAAGTCACGAGGCCATGAAAAGGAGAAATGAATGCATCAATAAACTCGTGGTTTTTTTAGCAACCTGACTTGACTTTTAACTCTATGAGCACCAATTCACGCCCAATCATTATGTAAGGATAGTCAATTTTCTTTTATTTTTTCGAGTACAAAATTTTCCAATGCATATTAACACTTAATTTAGACAATTAATATAACTATATTTCTCTCCAAAAGATACTCAAGAGAAAATCCAGCACAAAATGCAGCGTGGGAAGGTAAACTGCCCCTATGGGAAAGGAAGTAACCCAATTTTTGCTAACTTGAATACTACATCAGTTTTCCCGTAAATTTCAAATTATTTTCCCTTAAAGACTGCCATCTCTGTTCACAGCTTAAACCGGTTGGCGAAATTATCCTGTTTACAATTGGTCATAAATCAGAAGACACCCCGAGGATTCAAATAAATGAGCCGAGACGTTTTTCGTCTATATTTCAGTGAATTTAATTTCTGTAAGGATCTTATTTATGCAGATATAAATCGCAAACATTGATTTGGTGGAGAATTGATCGTTAATGTGGATAAATCATCAAGTTGCGTGTGCATTATGTCCTGGGAATAAAACTTCCGTAAACGGGTATCCCATGACACGTGGCATTGAATCTGCGGAATATATCCTTCACGCCTGCATTAATTTTTATAGGTGCTCAGTTCGGCTGTTTTTTTCTTCGCCCACCATTTATCCTTCGAGTGAAGCGCACCTTCGTGTACTCTAGCTAAGGTCAATCCTAAAAGTTCAAGCGAGTCATGTGTCGTAAGGATAATATCCATGTATTTTGTCTGCTAAAAAGAATACAAAAGCAGATACCAACATGAATGATATGAGAGTCGTAAAATGATACAACCACCGATTTACAATCAAGCCAAACTGAAATAAAATTTTACTCCACCTTAGTTTTTGTACATGTGTGTTTTTTCTCCAAGGCAATGCTTTCTGAGATATACGGGTATTTTAATGGAAAATGCGCTTTATTAAGCATTGGCAATTCTCTCATTCAGATCGGAGGGAGGGAGGGGAAAAGCACCCAGGGACTGTGAGACGCCACTCCGTGGCATCTGGAAGCTGTTTCAAAAACCAAATGGAGTAAGGCCACAAAGCAGATAATCTGATACTTTGCGGTATCAAAAGAAGAAATCAGCTTGGACGAGCGCTGGCGTACACCGTAGGGCAATGAAATCTTTCTTCCGCAGATACGATCGATTTTTGAGAACGGAATCGGATTATTAGTGAACGATGGTATAATTTATTTTTTTGCTATGGACTATCTGCCATAAAATGCCTCCAAATATTACAGCCAATCCATATTATGTGGGGGTGTACCTCGCTCTTTCCGGATGAACGAGCCTCATCATTCCTGTCCCACAACTTGAACAAACAACGCGGTTGCCACCCGAAACATGGTGTTCTTGATTAATTTTAAATACGCTATTCCTGACATAGATAAACTGTTGCCATAAGCCTATTTTGAAAAGATAATTAGCTTCATAAACTGAATTTGTGTTTGTGTTGTAATAATTTCCTTTAATGTAAATAATCCGTTTGTTTATCGAGTTCACTGTTTTAAACAAACTGAAGAATAAATGAATTTGATTGGATTCTAAGTCTCGATAAAGTGTTTATTCAAGAGGCTTAATTTATACTTAGCTGGAAAACTGATTTTGAAATCCTTTTCAGTTTCCCAAATATGTCATTGGCTCCCCTCAACAGTCGTCACGACGCATAACGTGTGATAAATAATACAAGTACTTGTTTGTGTTAAATAAACGTTAACATTCCGTAAAAAAATATCAGATGATGGTAGAAAGAAACAGAGAATTATTGTTCCTAAATATTGAACGTTAATTATCACTTCCAGTCCACCATGCTTCCAGTTGGTGACGTTCTGCTTAGTTGCTAATCATACGCCACTCATTCCCTTCCGTATTCACGGTCACCACCTGGTGAAATCATCTCAATTCTAAATGTCAAATACTGATGGAACACAGACCTTTCAACAGTAACTGCAAACTGTGTTTAATGGGTGAAGACGTGCTTAGGACTTTTATCTAAATCCTCTAGTGTTTTTTATTTAAATAGCCTCCGAAAATTTACAGACACGAGTTTTTGACAACAACTATGACATTCTGTCTTTGGTTGAGGCACCAAAATTTCTCAGGTAAGGTCTGAAAATTAGGAGTTACGTATAAGAGTTCACTTGCATTAGATTCCACTTGAACGGGCGACTTTTACGTTTACCGGCCTCTGAGAATGGCATCGATAACGGGTTCGATACTTGGATGCGGTAGACGCTTTCGTGGTCGCCATCCATTTAAGTCCCATTATATCGGCAAAATCGTTCGGTTCGAATTGGAAAACCTCGCACACACTGCATCCTTTAAAAGTTTCCATCCATCCAAGTTTGTTTTTTTATTAATTATTAAATAGCCATTCATTCTCGACACACTGACATTTGAGTTGGTTTTGGCGTTGCTACCATTTAAACTATACCAACGATCGTTTTGAACGTTAAAGAAACAATCCACCCTCGAATCTGAGAGAATTCGGTGACCGATCCGTGAAAGATCGATCAGTTACGAGTCATCTTATGGGCGCATCTGGGGATGAACAATTATCTGACTTCGACGCACGGATACTTTGCCGACGTCGATATGCCGGAGGTGAGATAAGGAAGACGCATCCGAAAACTTGATCCTCCTTTCCAAGCTGGTCCGCCTCCCTCCCGATCTGAGCTGTTGGCTGCGAGGGATTTTCACCTGTGGAGTGGAATGGATGGAAGGGGAAGGGCGGCGGGAAGGATGGGATCGAGCGCGGAGGGATCAGGTGAGGGGCACGGGGGAAGGAGGTCAGACACTTCCGCTCCCACACTCCCAGAACCTCTCTCGAGAAGCACCCGGGGCTGTGGAAGGCGGGCGGGCAGGGGTGGGGGCTCGGAGGAGGCAAGGGAGGGCGGAAAGCGATCTCGGCGCCGCGAAGATACAGTGGGTTTGGTGGTGGAACTGTTCGGTGTTCGAATTTACACTGCGATGCGAGTTGAAATCCACAAAACATCGTTCTATAAGTATGTATCCCATTTCATGTAAAACTTGGGACTGAGGTCCTGTAAAACCTGACATCTTTTCACGGCATGTAGATTTAGACCCCTAAAATCGTATTAGTGCGAAAGATTAAGATACTGATTATAACTAGGCAGGCGTCATTCAACTGTGTACTCACGTATTTTGTTATTACTAACACCCATTAAATTACTCCGAGTCCATACGTGGGTTCGTCAATGATCGTATATTTTTTTACACTCTATCTACATAGGTGCACGATTTTTTTATGGATATCTCTTTTCACGAGCTAAATCAGACTTGACAAACTGAAATTGCAAACTTCATTTCAACAAACTGCAGGAGAGTAAAATTCACTATCCGTAATTTCCATTATCGCAGTGATAGATGGTAGTGAAATGTTGAACCAATGATGTCTTTCTTTTCAGACGATTAGAGTTGGGTGGAACTACTTAAATAACCATACTGAACAATACATCAGGTACTAGCATTTTTCTCGACATACTGAATCTCTACCACCACTACCATTGACGTTTTTAAGATCGCTTTTTGCGATGGCACATTCTTAATTTACATCTCATTTACATAGAAATATATCACATTATGTTGCATGGCGAATCAGTATCACATGAACAACGCATCTAGCTATGAATACGTAGAAATACCACACACCTATGTGCTGTATAGCGAGTAGGTTTGGAGGTATATATCGGAAAGATACTGTGGTTAGTATGTAGCTTTCACTGCGCCGCGCCACCTCATCTCTTTCCAATAATTTTCCTCTGCGACCACCTTGGGATAATAGAATTGTTGTAGCAATTCTAGCAGCTCTGTCGAGTATCACTCTTTTGAAATTTGAAAATGAAAGGTGCTCAAGCGAAGAAAGAATCGTGTGGATTTCAACAAAAAATATAGTATATATTTTCTTCCATCTTATTGTTGCAAACCCGGCGAGCAGTTTTCAAGTATAGAATATTATTCCCAAAAATAGCAGCAGGAGCAAACAAGCTTTCTTTGATTAGGCCTGAAGGGTTAGCTGAAGGAATATCAACTTTCTGTCCGAAAATAAAAGCCTACATGAATAAATAGACATTAAAACTTATTGATTCACACACATTTAGCTACTTTCTCGTATATTTTTAAAATAAACCTGCGAACAAAAAGTTTTACTAACGGAAAATTTTTTAATGTGTTTTAGCGTTCCCCTTCCAAAGCCTAAAAAGCTTTTTTATGATCAGTTACAGTGCCATAATACGTATGCCAAAGTTTTGTCAGGTAGTTAGTTGGTGTTATTAATTGCAAAATTTCCACAGGCACCTAATCAACCTTTTTCGATTTATTTCCAATATTCATCCATATTCAGGTCGAGAAGTCGCGGAATAATGAATTATAATCAGCCAAAATGGATAAAAGCTGATCTCACGACAAGTAAGGGGGGAAGAGGTGTATTTGGCTTTCCCGGCGTCTGGCCCAAGCAACTTTGGCCAAACCGTAGCATAAGAGGGTATTCGAGGAAACACGTCTGTTGTAGGTCAACGACATTCTATCAGGGGCATGAGATAGTTTCAGGAATTTACAACCTCATCAACGATCGCCGTGAATCGTTGCCATTAGATAATCTAAATAACAAACAAATACTCCATAACCTGATGACAAACTACAGCAAAAGCGAGATTTATGTGATATTACGCCAAACTTTTTTGTCATGTGGCCTCAAAAGATATCGTTTTTCATTCCTAAAGAACTTAATTCTCCACTCGGCTGGTACAGAGTAATTGTATAAAAAAACGTCGTAATCGACCGAAATTACGAGGCAATGTTAAATAGCGTTACAGGAAAGAAGATAATTCGATCTAAAAACATTCCTCATGGGCAAATAAATTTAATACGATATATCCATACTGATATAAAGTATTAATTTATTTCATCATATAATTATAAATAAAAATATTGTATTACGGCACCTAAAATACCTTGAGGTAACTGCATGTTCGTTGAGTTGTAGTAATTAAACGTTATTTGAATAAATAAGTAAGAGTTAATCTCTTGGGATAGGTGGGGTGATAATGGAGTACAATCAACTTTTAATGCTTATACACTGTGTGAGATAAAAAATGAACTTGCTACAATTCGTGCTAATAATAAGCTTTATAAACAACATGAGAATAAATCAGCAATCTACCAATCGCGAATACGGCATCAGCACTTAGCATAGAGTCCTCTAAAACGTTTAATTAAAAGATACCTGGGCAATTTTTACGTTGGCCAATCAAAATAGGTAATTTTATCAATATATTTTAGGAAACTAAAATACGATAAAATTATGAACAACTGAAGAAGATGAAGTACGTAACCAATTTAATATCCTAAATGGCCCATATTGCCACTCGGTTTGGTTAGCTACCACTGGGCAGTGACCTTAACTGCTAGTTTAAGGACTCCGATCCAACGTCACCTATTACATGCCACACTGGAGTTAAAATTTTATTGCGAAACGACCTACGTTGATTATAAAAGCAAAATACTACTACGGCAGTTTCTTCTGGATAGCCGCCAAAATAGATGAACAGTAACGTAGCACTGAACTTGGCTATATTACGGTGATAATTAGATTGAAACCGATTATAAAATCTGTTAAAGAAGACTTTTAGAATATATTTTTTTAACTCGACAAGTGATTATATTTTTAAATATATGTAAATCGATCGAATTTTTGCTCCAAGAATACTGATATTTTCCCCTCAATGCGAATACTAATTTTAATCTACATGCCTCCTTAAAAGACACAACGTTTTAGGAATTCGAGAAAGTAGCGCAAAAAACTTAACAGATTCACCTCTAAAAAACAGAATCGGAAATATGCCTAATGAAACCCACACGACACAAATCCCCGAAGTGCATGCTGGGTGTTAAACACTCCCACTAATTATCAGTATCGCATTTTTCTATTAAAGAACATCGAGGTGTTGTTTTACTGACTATACGTAAATATCATACAGACGAAACAGCGATTTTGGTACTATTAACGGATAATTTCTTTTTCACTTGTGAACGGTGTTGACAATCCGATTCCAATTGAGGGAATGCATTATTAAATGTACCTAAGTACGCAGCCTGAAACAGTATCAGCATTGGAATTGAGAAAAGTAAATGGGTTCCTTTAAAATTACAGATGAATCGAATCGGGAGAAAAAACGCAGCAAATAATTCATTCTTCATGGATTGAATAGTATAAGCATGTATGAGCGTTTGTATGAAAATTTTCTAAATGACAATTTATCGAACAACACATAAGAGCCAGAGAGAAGTTATTCTCAGACGAATCAATATGAATATGATTTTTCACGCCTTATTAATTTATTCCAATCTAAATATTAATGTACAAAAAACAACTTAATATATACACACAATTATAAAATACAGTTATTTAACGTGAGCAAATAAACAATTTTCCAATGTTCATGTGTAATAAACAAAATGTCTATATTGCTACAATAGCTAACACGTTTCATCCACATCCTCGATAGCAAATAATTTAAAAACAAATCGGAAGACACATGTCACTAATTAACTAAGAAATGTGAACACGAGAGTCCCGATTCGTGTGGCACGGGCTGTGGAACTCCTTCAAGGATGACTAGCCAAAAGATGGAAAGGCAGATAGCAAGAGACGCATTGATACATAAGGAGGGAGAACTAAACATTACTGTGCGGTAAACACAGCTACGCGGAACACAAGAATGAGCGTCCTGGTTAATGGGAAAACCGGTTGGCAAGTATTCTAGGAATCGCGGAGACCGAAACCTCCTTTCATTTGACAGATTGACGACGGCATTCCTCTGTGCCGTCCCATGGGATTTTTGCCAAAAACTCAAAATACGACCAAGATCTCCTTCCCTCTCTTTCCCCCATCTCCCAAAGTAGCCAAATGATAATTCGCTCAACCCCGCCACTTCTTCCACCGAACCTAAGGAGATACGCAACGGTACATTTCGGGAGCTCCATTGTCCCGGCCCAGAGTCCATTTTCACCGACTCACTCACACGTTGGCTTAACGGGAGTGAAATGTTAAACTCTCTGAGCCAGAGAGTTGAAATGTTCTTCCCAGTTGAACAATGGGCTTGGGTTTCTTCGGCAATGGCCATAGCAACATTAATATTTAGCGAGCTCCGTACTCCGTAGCATAAGAGCTGGCAGTGGCCAGTGATGACGTCACCCACAATCTTCCCAAGTTTCCCAGTGATCTAATAACTATAGAACCTAATTTATTCACGAGAAAGGGTATAAGGTTAATATGTATTGCTCCCTTACAACATACACACGCACACAAAATTATAAAATTGCAGTAAATTTGCTATTGAAAACACCTCGCACCGTGGCAAATTTCAAGAAAAAGGGTGACATCAAGATACGATGTGCATGCCCATATCAGGATTTAAATCCGTAACCTTCATGTAATTAGCTTCGATTCAATCGACCGAGTAGTAGGAAAAAATATAGATGACTTAGGAAGTTATTTTAGCCATCGAGACAAAAGACCGACCAATTTTTCTTTATTTAAGGGACCGAAAAATCATTTTACAAAAGGCCAACGCTAATTCACCATATCTTCACCAGATGCACCTCGACCTGTGCTAATAGAGCGACTCGTTGTCCAAAGTGAAGCTTGGTAAATTACCACGGAATGCATACACTGGGGAGCGAAAGTTTAACCTGGTATAAATCACCAGGCGACTATTGGCCGAGGTCTGGCGAAATTCGACAAAACTCTTGGTCAATGGCGGAGAGCGAGAGCAATGAGAAGGGCAGTCGCAACCGCACCCTATCATCTTCCAAGGTCATTTTGATTATGGATCTTTTTCGAAAGTCTGATCAACCAATCTTTCAACCTCGGGAATTGCTCGGGCCCATTAAAATATTAGGAATCCAAAGTTGATTTCTTTTTCAAACTTGGAAATTTTCATTCTGGTCCACCAGAAACAATTTTACTCCAAGCGGTGCCGAGGACTCGATTACAGTTGGGTCAAGCTGCTAACCCCGTCGCCCAATCCTGCCTCACGGCGATTATTTATGCTTTGTACGGCTGCAGTAATAAGAAATCGTCCATCTTAAAAATAACAGGTTTTTACTCGTTTTTTCCTTCGCTCATTAATCCGTTTAAGGAAGACCAGTATTGTTTCACCATTAAAAACCGAAATGGATTTATCGTGAGGTAAGATTTAATTTTAGAGTTGAATAATCTTCTGAAATTAACAATGAATAACATTGAACTCTGTTCTCTGTCTAAGGACACTCACTTTATACATTAAGTTGCATTAAAATTGCCATAATGTCCGAATTCAAGGCTCAAAACACCAAATCAGTAAGTTAGCAGGAGATAACAATTCATACTAATCCAACCAGATCGGCAAAGGGAATTTTTGGAATTTCTTCATGGTGGTTTCAGGAGCTGTGTTAATATAGGATTAAAAATTAGTTGCAGCGTTGTAATTCGGTGAAAGATCAATGAAACTCTTAACAAGTGAAGAATTGGAAAATTGTAATACCTTGATATATAGACAGAACGGAAGAATTTTTACGAAATTAAGTAAATATAATCGCAAATGTTGATAAGAACAAGTAGGTCAGTTTTGTTAGCACTTAGGTTTGCTTATATCAATTGCAAAACAGAAATGAAGGCCATTAATCCTCATCCGCAAGTAACTACTTAGTTGGATTATCTTAACCTTTAAAGAATAGAAACACGGTCAGAAAGAGAGGTAGAGGATGAATGTTGATATTAAAAACATTCATCCTCTGGCTAGGCTAGTCAATATTTTGAACGAATATGAATAGAGTATTAAGGTAATTAGGAGAAGAATTCAATAAATGAAAGAAAAAACTTGAAAATAAGTAGATAAATTAACATGTAGATAAACATTTTGGTCAGCCAGATGACTGTTTGCAGTAATAAAAGAAGAGTGAAGACTTTGATATGGAGCGTAGCGATACAGGAATGAGATCGGAGGACGTTCAAGATGTCAGTTTGGAGAAGGATGAAGAAAATAAGCTGCATGTATGGGAAGACAATGGAAGTTGTTCTGTATAAGGTTGAATCAAGGAAGTTGCTGGTGTAAATTCTAAGAATGCAGTAAAACTAGTGATACTGATAGTAAGATATTGAAGGAAGCGATTGAAGGGGGCACGTTAGGTAAGCGGGAAAGAAATAAGAACAAGCACTCCCGGAGGCACGCAAGAGGGTAGAAAATGTGGATAAATGAAAAAGGGGTAATAACGAAGGACAAAAAGTGTCCATGCTAAGGTTCTTAGAAATTCAAGACGATGTTTTCAGGTTGCGTTTATTCTCTATAAAATTGATAGACCAAAAAGAGTAAAAAGTTTCTATGCAAATGAAAAACTCGCATGCATTCGTACAGAAGGAAACCTGTCCAGCATTAGCTACAATTTCTCACCCAAGCCCCATTTTCACAAATATCTAGAACTTTTGTCACTTATTTTTCGAGAACAACGCCGGAGTACCGCGTGGTATGGAGTCACTTGCAGGAGAAGCGTCATAAAAAAATGAAAAACATAAAAACTTTGAAAAGCATGAAGCTGAGGAAACGACTCACGAAAAATGGCGTGGTATCACACGTGAAAGCTCCTTTGTTTCCAACAATTTTCTGAAGCGGGGTGGTTTTTTCCGCCAGCCTCGGTCACGTTCCGTTCGGAGCGAACTATTGCGGCTCAAAAACACACATTTCTCGCTCTTCCCAGTTCACGCTCCACCAAACAATTTGTAAGCACTCCTCGGAATGGGCGAATTTAAACGATTCTCCCTGGGGGCTGGCGACCCACTGGGTATTGTCATTCATAAGTGTTCTTATTTCCATGCCTTCGCCGTCGCTTCGAACGGGTCTCAGAGATTACCGTTGCGGTTGAGAATCGCATATCGGCAGGTGGTAACCACCCCCGTGAAGTAGAATTGAAGGAGAAGTAATGCGATCGAGAAGGCAAAGAACGGTGGAAGCTATCCTATCTAATCATCCTACTTCCCATCACCTCGAGCACCTACTAATATCCGGTCGCGAAAAACAGACTAGTTCAACAAGTTTCTTTAAATACAAACATTAGAAAAACCCATTTTCACTCGGAGAGGAAACAAATTAAAATACGCCTGCTTTACTATCATGCATAGACAGGTTTTGAAGACATCTTGAAAGATGTGCATGAAATGTCCCGCAATTGCAGCAAGGGTGTGTGGCAGAGGGTGCTAGGATAGAGACCATGAAAATATGGGGGAATAAAACTGTAAGGAGAGTTTTGTATTATTTTCGTAATGATTGACTCTCTTTGTGCCATTCTGCAACGGAAAACGAATCCTTGACTCTATTTAATCAATAATACATCTCGTTAATAATCCCACCTTCGATTCACCCACCGATGTAGTGAGAAACTTTGGGTGTTTAGGATGTCGCAAGTAATATCCCACTATTGTTACCTTTAGGATAAACATTTCAGTCCTGAATTTTAAGGTATTGGAGTAAATTGTAACTAATTATTAAGAATAAGTGGCTCTACCTAATTCGATAGATGCAAAATCTTTAATAATACTTGATAGGCAACTTATCCATAGTCACTCCTCATCAACTCTTAGGTTAAAGTCAGACGATTGACCTACTTGCCTGTTGACGAATTTAATTGATTTCGATCTTGACTCCGATAAGTGCATAACAGAGGTGAGAAGTCAGGCCTTAACTCCCTTGAGGAAATAACGAAATGAACTGCGAATTAAATCTAGAATGAAGAAGGATTTGGTGTTTCCCCGGCATATGCCGCACACAGTTATCTTGGATTTTTCACCAAGTTGTGTGTTTGCTGGACACGTGCCCCTCACTCTACGTCACGGGGCTGGCAGAGAAACACCCAACCTGGTGGAAAACCCGAGAATACCTCACTGTAAAACTTAGGTGTCTTCGGCTTTCGGAATGCAATCATCTCACAAAAGCTTCAAATGAGAAACAATCAAACTTCAAGAACAGCTGAGTCACAATAATTTAAAAGCGAACTTAATTTCCTTCCTCATAGCCTCCAATTATTTTCACCATTGTCGATTCCTTCCGAAAGTGGAACTGTAGTCTAATTCTGCTCTCGTTGAGAAAACGCGTATTCAGTTTTTCTCACAACTTCATCCCGATCGCTTCCCTAAATATGGTGTCTTCAAGCATTTCACTAGTGGCTTGGATGCCCGTAATTTTTAAGAATTCACTAGCAATGAGATAATCGCCGAGTGTAAACGTCAAAAATCCCGACAAGTTTTATTCAAAAAACTCACAAACGGCCAGCTTTCATTCATTTAGATAATATACTAAATGAAAAATATATGTCAAAATATTATAGCAAATGTAAATATTTTATTCAAACGTGGTGTTTAAATATGATATTTTTTTAATTAAAAGTTGATTGAAATTATGAGAATGCACTGAATTCTTAAAAACATGGAAGTGAAACGAGTTTTGAGGAATGGAGATTTTAATAAACCCGCACCTCTAGTTACTACCAGGAAAACGGTAAAAATCCTTCCAGCACATCCTCACCTCAAGTATTCGAATATCTTAAGAAGAACTCACAGTCAAACTTTTCCAGAAATATTGAGTGTCGACCGGTTTATCAAGTGAATCCTCCATCGCGTCGCCAGATGGCGTCCTATCACGTGCTAAACCGGTCCTAACAATGAAACAAAAAACACGAGAGGAAATTTAAAATTTTCATCCTGAAGGCGTAAAAGTCGATTTCCTCTTGGAGTGGGGATATGAATGAGACCCAGATATTGGATTATTGATACACCAAACGGGAACTAGTTGATATGGAAATGGCGAGAGCACGTCGCCGGTTTGAAATGGGAAAAGGGAGGTAAATAGGAACTCAGAGAAAGGGACGCGCGACGTGGATAGACGCAGGAGTATCTGCGATAGGCTCGGCCCCGCAGCACGAAAGGAAAGATTGCATCGAACACCTCAGAGATCCGACAGATTTGTCTGAAGGAGTTAAGAACGTTATGTCAGAATACCTAAAGGGTGGATGTAGAAAGTTCCCGAGAGGAATGGGACCCAATAGGGA
>LYUA01000678.1:95164-107174 GCA_002093875.1 Calopteryx splendens
TATATATATATATATATATATATATATATATATATATATATATTTTGATTTGATAGCAATGTAAAAACAAAAAAAGGGGTGAAGAGTATTTGACTGGCACGACAAGACAGCGACATTGCTTTACGTAGGCGACTGGATACGGCGTAAATTATTGCATTGAGGCCATACCTGTTTACATTAATTGTAAATGTTTATGTGGTATACTTTTTTTTTACTTCTTTTGATTTGCATGTTTATCATTTTCTAGATGCCCTTCGGAGTTATCTTAAAAATTTAAATGAGTCATAATTCCGTGGTAACGATCCACGAGTTTCCGCTCGTATGCGGTGGTACCTGCCCAGCCCGCATTCTTGAGTCGCCGCTGACTTGTGCGGATAACCATACCATAATTTCACCAACCAGCAAACCCAGCACGACCAGTTGAGCGAAAGATACCTACGTCGCGTTATCGAAGCATCGGCTTGACGCACCTTTCAGGAAGTGGTAATATTTGCGGCGACCACGGTTTTTATATTTCTTGTTTTATTAACAGCACGAGCTCTTGGCAATCTGAATTTCTGCGGACACAACATCAGGGGAGGGAAGAGTGTGGTTTATCGATGAGGAGTGGGGAGATAAAAAAAAACAGAGTGTTGCGACCTTCCCGGGCGACCTGGTGACCCATTGCAGTCCGGTGGCCTAACGGTTTCGAGTGCCCATTGAGACGGGACTGGCGAGCTCCCTCCAAGGGGAACCCCGTCCCTCTCTCTCCATTTGAGCTCATCGTCGGTCCCTTCCCTTGTAATTCCCTGGTTGCTCATTCCGATCTGTTTCTCTTTGCCAAAGCTAAACACTAGAAACGAGTGTTATCTATTCCAACCAAGGGCATGTGTAAAATCATTCTAAGTTGAGCGTTGACACAACAACAGACTGGATCATAGAGTAATAAATTTGACAGGTTGCAAGGATACTACCTACGTAAATGAAAGATGTAGTTCCGAGGATCTTCGTTAGATAAGCTAGAGTCCCCTCTCTTTATTTTATATTGATTTAATAGAAAATGTATGAATGGTTGTATTTTTCTTATTTTCACGTGTGACTCCGGAAATCTTTCACCGAAAATGCGATAGTTTATTATTATTCACGTACCTTTAATGAAGATGGTTCAATGAAAGTATCACAGTAGGAATAAATTAATATAAAAGTCAAATAACTCGTTCAAGTATACACAGAGCGATGATTAGACGAACTTTTTTAGCGATACGTGTCTTTTTAATGGTATCACATCAATTTTCAAACACAAATGTGCAGGAATGAAATAGAAAATTGCTAGATACATTCTATTACCGAGTGCTCATCAAATTAATCTTTTAGAAAATATCATTTATTTGATGCTGAGTTGATGCATTGATTTTTAGTGGCGATAAATTCATATATTATATTTTTTAATGATTAACTACCTAACTAACGATAATCGACTAGATGACTAAAGATATCTATTTCATTGTCTCCTCAGAAACTGGTATCTTGGCATAGGTCTCAAGATTGTCATTAGGTGTTTATTTCAAAACAATCAATTATTTATTACCTATATAACCAAAACGTTTGGTTGCTCATTTTAAATTTAGTGAACTTGATGTACCAAAAAATGAGAAAAATCAGAAATGAGAAGGATGTTCAGTTCAAACTAATTCTCTCCAGCACACCTCGTTAAAACTCAAACAAGTCTGTTTCCATTAACTTCGGCTAAAGATCCGTAAAAACCTATGGATAAAATTTATTATTTATAAATAAGAAAAACTTTAGAGAAAGAAAAATATTCCATACAACGATATGTAAAATCGAAATTAATGCAATTCAACAAGGCCAACGGATTTGTGAACAAATAGAGAATGGTTTGAAAAAGTGAAATACTACATGTTCCTATATATTCATTAGATATTATAACTTAAGTCCTCATGCAAGCTATTCTTGAAATTGACATTGAAACTTTCTCCAGCGAAGAAATCAGTGATACATTCGATCTTAAACCAACAACATTTCCATTTAAATCATAATATTACTCACGTAAAACTACTAGAAATTTTTTTCTGAATGTGCAGAAAGAAGAGATAAGTCAATCAAAAATTACAGGAATTTACTTTGATTTATTTGTCATTAAGTAACACAACGTGAATAATTATACTTCGGGCACATCCATTTAAATATGTATCTGAACTGCTAACTACAGGGAAATATCTATGTCATTGAACCATTACGAGAAAGTATTCAATTCAGTGGCTTAAAAAAAAACTCACTTTCACTCCTAATGAAAGTTGTGAAAACTAATTTCTAACTGCTGTAGATAATATGAAACAAATTTAAATATTCATCGCATCAGAAAAACAAATGTATCTTTGCTACTGGTTAAAAGAAAGCGTGAACCATTCCTAAAACGTTGGGTAATGTTCTATCTATTTGCCTCTCAAATTATGAAGGCACATAACGCTCCATCCTGAATATTGATTCAAATTAAAATTGGAAAAATAAACATTGCAGTTTATGTGGGAAATATATACACCTTAATTAGAATATGCCCATTAATCATAATATTTAGTAGGTACATACTATTATTCATTAATTACATTCCTACTTTGCTCCTGCACCAGATGAAATCCCAACTATGTAACTCGTTCAATATCTCATCCTTACAGATTTAAGCGTTAAGCGCAAGACCTTTCTCAGTTCCGATAAATATATTCAAGTTTTCCTTTTCAATTTCTTTTACCTCGTCACTTTTGCTTCAAAGGGTAATTAAAATAGAAGTAATTCAAGAGGAATATTACTTTTCGTTAACTTTTCCATGAAACATCAACAATGATGAAGCTAAACGTGAACATTCATTTTCTGCGAACTCGCCGCACCCTAAAACCCTTAATCCCCATCATCTAGTTCTCAAGGAGGAAACAAGGATTAATTTTCGCGTAAATCATCTGTAGCCATGAAATTAATTGCTTTGAACAAAATATTTTCTAACGCTCGTCAATGCTTGTTTTGAATCATTCCCCTGACTGATGACACTTTCACGTTTCATCCTAAGGTTGACAATACGAGCATGGCGAAGAGATATTTTATATTTTCATCAAGAATCCGTGTTACCAAAATGCCTAAAGGATGGACGGATTGTTACTTGATTATGTAGCAAGGATAGTTTTTATAAAGATCTTCTTCCACGCCAGTGTGCCAAGCTTTGCCTTGAGTGGCGCTGACAGACGTGCCCACGGGAGGGTACAATGCTCAAATCCGAGTGATGCCTCAGGATAACCCAGGCTAATCCCAAGGAGCTGTTATTTCCTGCGTGTCTAAACATTCTGAGGCACCCCAGGCGGACCAGGGAAAGGAACTGTCCCCTCCCTCGAATATGATAATTTCACACGCCGTATCGCATACTTCCCTCATCTATCAAACCTCGTATAATAATATATTCAACCTTAAGGTTGAATACCAGTTAGTTCCATGTCACTGACATCGCAAAAATCCGCTATGCCCTCATACCATTAAAAATCGGCCGCCTGGGCAATAACTATTTATTTCTCAAGTTAACTGATCCTGACCTACTTTAATGGCTCTATTTATGTGACGAACGCCGATGAACGATAATCTCGACTACGGTTCCAAAAACCTTTTCCTTTAAAGTTCCCTCTGGCTAACATTAAAATATGTATAAAAAATTTGAACGAGACGATTCCATTAAGGAAAAGGAGCGTAGGCCCACGCAATATTTCTGAATTCTACAAATGACGTGAAATGGTTTCCAAAGGCCTTCCCAAGCCTTTCCTCTAAACGATAGGTTACCCATGATACAAATCAGCTGAGAATCCTCTTTCCGCTCGTCCACCTCGTTCTTTCAGCCGGCCGCCACCACGCGTCGCCACCTCCGCCCTCTGCCGCCGCCTTAACCCCACTCGCGGTCGAACGTAATAATTCACCGCTCACCTCCTCTCCCACCCGAGGCGCCCGACCAACAGGAGTCCCGCCTGCCTCCTTGGAAGGAAACAGGGGATCGAGGAGGGAGGGGCGGGACAAGGGGCCATTACGTCATTATCAGGGGGGGAAGGATATGAGGAAGAATTTTTTGGGAGCACAGTGAAGGGGCAGGGTGCCGTGGAGGGGAGTGGTGGTGGGAGGAGGGGAGAGAAGGGGAAGGAGTGGTGTGAGATATCTAGCGCACATCCGTTATTCGATTATCTTCTGCTGCTTCTCCACTTCGCGGCTCTCGAAATCGCATTCTAGGAGTGGAAGCGACTCTAAGCGGAGGTTGGTGTGAGGAAAAATAATGCTGTCGTCCCAAATAAGCTAAATTTAATCAGCCCCCGGACTGGACTTTTCACAGTCGGAAGGGAGCCGATGTGCACAGAACGTAGAAAAAAATTAGAAATTTTTTAGTATGAAAAACGCTATCATTTTTTAGGATATCTCGCAGCTTCCGTCCGTAAAGGGAGTTTATTCGTAGATTAAAAGCCATCATTGTCAAATACGTGTTATGGGTAACTTGTACTGGTTTTTCTAAACATTAGGAGTTACTTACTTAAAACATACGCATAGGGAATAGTATTTGGTAGAAATAACTTAGCATTCAGCTTGGATCCGGGCTGTGACCACAGCCAAAATTGAAGTTTCTTTAATCTTGAACTTGGCCCCAAAATTGGTGACGGCAAGTTAGGCATGGCATCATGCGCAGAATAATTATTTTTTTAAATACATTAAGGGAAAGGAAAGCATGGTATACTGGTTCTTATCTTAATTATCTTAAGGAAATTATTCCTGGAGAATGATTAACTACCCTTAACTCTAGGCCAAAACTTTGATACGAATAATACGTGAGGTGAGTATTGCTCGTTGGGTATTGAGTATAATGAGTATTGCCAATACAATGGGAAAAGAGATTAACCAAGATGGAGACTATAGTACCTAGTTATATATCGTAATTTGAGAGGAGTTGACTGCAGGAATGCCCATGGACTGTATTTTTATGTCCTCTATGATAATATATTTCATGGAGTCGATCTTGGTAATTTAAATTACGCAACTATGCGATAAAGAAACACTTTCAACTTCCATCGGAGAAAATTAGTTTTCGGCAGATACCGACGTTCACAACATTTGAACTAGATTTTTTATTATTCTTATCATTGCGGGTCACCATTTGCCATTTTCTTCGCACTCTTGGGTAAGAAATCTTCGAAGATACATTGTTCATTGCCCGACAATTCACTGCAACTTAATGATTTTCGAGAGAGAAAAACTTGGCAATGGTAAATCTTTGCCTATAAACGCGAACACTGCGCGAACCGCTAAAAAACCTTTAAATCATTGCATGCAAATAATGTGATGTGATAATTCGGAAGATAGAGCAGTGGATAAGAGGATCTTAGTTTCAAATCTGAATTATGCCTCTAGGCACCCCGAGTTGAGCCAACGCAGTATGTTTTTCCCGTTAAATATATAGCTGGCGGCACAAGGAATGATACTGCCCCCTTAATCTGACTAAGAATAGCACTTACCATAAGGGTAACTGAAAAGTGAGCTCTACCCACATCTTGTAGTAGGTTCACATTTCTGGGTTAGGGGGAGAGAAAAACTGATTAGCTGATTGGCTAATATTCGGCAGATCATTGATTTGACTCAAAAATAATTGTTTGCGTTTTCATAAGCTTCCATGGAAATATTTAGACAAACATTTTGCTGGAATAAAGGTCATACCAGCTAAATTCTGTATCTATTTATTTCGAAATATGATAATATAAAGACGGAGAAAATCCTATTTCATAATATTATATTGCAAAATTGCTGTCTTTAATGACATACCGAATTAATGCTAGACGAACGAATACAGGATAATGATGACACTTGCGAAAATTATAGACATCTTCTTGACGCACTTTCGAAATCTGGTGTGCTTCAACAGTAAATTCACCGTCGAACTACATTTAAGTGGGCGTAAAACCTCAATACTTGAATTTTTCCGCGATATGAAGTTAGGAAATTCCTTGATTGCCGGGTTTAGGATTTGCGGCGTGGGATAGAAACGGCAGTGCACGTGCGGTTCTCTTGATGATGCCAATTTCAAACAAAGTCAACGTCCCGACTCCAATTCTCCCAACATGAGAAGATATCTCGCCCAAGACGGACATCGTGCCGCCTCCACTAAAACCAGCTTTCGACTTTCCCACGCCATGAAGAGATGATCTAAAAAGCCGTTTCCGCCAGGAGGTCCAGTGTAAAAAGTTCGAAATACGAGTACTTATGTCTATCCTCTTACATTTCAAACCTCCTCATTGTCGCATTGAGCAATTAGGCATTCAAATCAACGATAGTTCCCACCCTTCGTTTGGAGTGGAAAGAAGGGATTAGCATTGGGAGATGGTATTTTATAGTTTGTACGAGGAATATTTATAAGCTTCAGTTTAATTTTCACCGTCTGAAATTGAATCTTCTACTTAAAATAGTTTTTATGGATTGAGTTTTGAGTCAAAGAAAGAGATCTGGGGCTGAAAAGACCAGTAAAATATATTTCATATCTAATGAGAAGTGATGATAAAAAAAAGCTGTTATAAGGGGGTGGGTTTGAATAATATTAACTTTATACCTATTAATTTTTTAGCATGAAATTATATCATAAATTAATATAAAATCGTATAATGAACCAATAATACACATTACTGCATTATTCATGATTGATTCTCAAGCTAAAAACAAATCAAACATCCTAATTTCATTATAATTTAAATAATAACTTCAGTTACACAGAATACCTATCCGTTAGTTGATGATTCGATTACCTATTAAAACCTGTAGAACTGAAATAGAACAATGCGTAAGTCTTTGATAGTGTGGTAGATTTTAATTCCAAAATAGTGATTTAAAGGTCTTCAAAATAGGAGTAATGTATATGACAAGAGTATTAGGTGAGTGAGATTCAAATATTTTGATTTTCTAGCCACTTTAAACCTTTAAAAAAATATCAATAGGCCAGATGAAGACTGTACAGTGGCTCTCAATAACAATAATAATAAATAAGATGCGAGTTCCACAAGTAAAATGCATTTAATGTTTATACCTTTCTTTCTTGAAGGCAGTGGGATATTTTATCAGTTCATCTCTGATTGTACGGGCTCATACCGAAAAAATAATAACTGGTCTCTTCTCCGATCGCGTTCAAAGGGTGGAATTGAGGGATGTTTTCATGTTCATGATACTCATTTAGCATCCTACTGCCATCGTTTTGTTTATTATTTTTACTTCACTTATATCATGAGAATGTCCAAAATTCTCACAGTATTCAAAGAAAAACCTGGAGTATGCACCAATGATTTGCGTTGCTTACTTGAAGCAAACTGGTTTTCCTATAGTTTATGAAGACATTGAGAAACAACAGAAAGTATCGGAGGGAACTCTACATGTGCTCAGCCAAACAATTACTTTCACCTGAGTGACCTTTGTGTTGTTCAGATAAGTGCTCAGGCTGAACAAAAGGTTGCGGCTGTGGGATTAATACCCTCCTTGTTTGCGTGGTAACATTTTTCACTAAGTACGCCTCTTTGTCTTCTTTTATTGACTAAAAGACGACATTTAAGGAGCATCGACAAGCTTATGCTAGAGTGAGTTGGCAAGGAACCAGATTTTTACATCATCTGATCACATTCGAACTATAAACACCTACATTGGGACAAAGTAAAATCTTACCAAAGGTTTCTTCGTCTAACCATCACTAAGTAACTTCACGGTTATTAATATCTCGAGAGGCTATTTTCATTTAAAAAGCGATGAAATTCTATGTTACCTCACGTGCCCATCTATGCATCATTTTAACGCCACATCGGTGGTGCTGGTTTATGAATGATTCACGCCAAGGTCCAGCCAAGGTGGGGGCAAATTCAAGATAGTCGTTTCAATCATCCTCGCGCTTTGTTGCAGCTATCCAGCGAGTGAAGCCAATTTTGGGAATTTGTGCGAGGGACTTCGTCATCATGGTCTACGCGTGTCTACCAGGAAATAAAAACCAACATGACGAGGTAAACGTCATTTGCTTCATCTGCGTATATTGGATAATCCTAAATAAAACTTCTCTCTTTATTTCTATCTCACCACCTTAGAACTCAAAATGGAGCACCAATTAGAGTGATTTCAATATGGACTACCGGTTGATCTTTTGTCGTTGCCATTCTAGTAAACCCACATCGTTCATAACTATAATATGAACGACTCAAATACGTTTTTTTAATCATTAAACTTTGTGATGGCACCTTTATAAGATTCAGAGAGTGACAAATAATGACACAGTTTTAATAACTTCAGCAATAAATATATGACGGAAGCCGACATATTATGAACTTCCAGTTACTACCTAATTACTCGTTGCTTTGAATTACAGTTTTAAGGACCCAAGTATAATGCCAAAATTAGAGTTAGAGCAATGGAGGGAATCTTTATATATAAAGGATAGTTTATTTTTTAAATGGACTCTATATTCACAAGGATAAGTATGTCCGCATTCCATTTGTACAGAAAAATGGGTCTGCCTCAGGAAAATCCTCAGACCACTTTCATGTCGTTTTCCGACACTCAACTTCCGCCATTGACTTCCAACTAGTTTTACCATTTTTCCTTGATTTTATTCCACATGTGACTTTATGTCTCCGCATTATTAATTGACGACGAGTTCCTTAAGATTTGCTGGAACTCTAAAAGTACTTTTGAGGCACATGGATATCTACCCACATCTTTATTGGTGCTCGATAAGTGGAGCATTTAAGTAAATTCAACAGTGAGATTCACTTAAAGACTTACTCGATCACCTTTATCCGTTGATTTCTCTTCCCCTCATGACCCTCTTTTCAATTGAATCTGAGGTCGTTTTTCCTACGCACAGAACTCTTTCCAGCAACTTTTACAATCATGCCATTAGAAGCGTAAGTTGATCTCGGTCATCTCCAAGCGTGCAGCTCACTGCCGCGACAATCTTCACTCAATTGTATCTTTATTTTATGGCTACGAAATCTCTTTCCAAGAGGAAACATTGGAATGGTAAATTAACATTCCTGAAAAAGTTGCATTTCATATGAACTTCTTGCAAAATTTTGATGCAGAATTTCAACATGTTGAATTCATGAAGTGTTCAATGAAAACCATCGGTTTTCCATACTCGAAGGAGGACACTCAGAAGAAAGATTGAGCCCGGGAGTGTAAGGATGAATCCGAAATACTGAATGCGAAAACAGCGACGTTACTTCTGAAGTATAATATTTACGTAATGCTCAAATGTATCTCATCAATGTTATCCATTAGGAACTCATGACGAAACTTTCTAGGATGAACTTCCAATGATCTACCGCTACGTTCCGGGACTTTCTATACCTATCAGATTTTTTTGATAAAGCGAGAAAGAAGTCATGATGCAATAGGAACATTTAATACTCGTGAACATATTTGTCTTCGATCAAGACCTGAGTAAGATATCGGCATCTTATATTTATCCTAGACCCGAGATATATCAATAGTTTTATGTATGACGTGGAGAAACAGTATACTTACATTAATTCAAACATTTCTTGAAAGCTCGAAAAGCATTTCAACAACTAATTATACAAATGACAAAACAATTTACTTGTGCACATGATGATGACGCCAAGGTGTTGAGAAGCAAGTCACGTTTGCAAGAAACGAATAAGTGGACGGTAACACCTGGGTTTTAATTAACCCTAACCCTGGGTGTTAGCTGCGGAAAGCGGTGAAATGAGGATGTGAATTCTGCGACGTCAAACGGGAGAATTTTTTTGGCTGGTAAGGACATCTACGTCTACAGTGATAGAACTCCGACGCGTGCGTACATTGTCTCAACATGAAACGCGGAATGTGGAATGCGCCACGAAGAAATACCCGTTTCAGGACCTCATGCGTCTAGAGAGATGTTCTATTTACTATTCCCGACCCAGAGCGATTCGCAAGTTGACAATGACCTGTAGCAAACTAAGACGGTTCCCTACTTGAACTCCCCACTGATGGAAGAGGGGGGGAGGCGGTGCCAATCAATTTGCATGCGGTGGCGGACTGAGTTGGCGTCAGTTGCGAATGACAGCTTGCCCTGCAGCTGGAGTTAGAGCTAGGCCGCAAGCGAGACCAACCGTGGTAACTCAAAAAAGAATCTTGGGGGACTGGAACATGCAGTCATCACTGAGGAAAGTACTTGCATGTTGTATTTCATGTATTCAGCTGTACTCTCCTGCATTGATACCATTTAGCAGCGGCATTCAATAAAGTCTGGAGATTCAGAGCTGTACTTCGTGGGAATATGAAGTGAACGAGAATTGATGGACCATATGAAAAAAGGCCAGCCATTGTGTACCATTCAGGTGCTCCAAAGGAAGTCGACAGGCTGTGAACAGTTGAACAAGACAGACACATGGCAGAGACCTGATGGACTCCTGGGAGGATTGTACATTTTATAGAAGAGAAATGCTACCAGGAGACGTGTAAACTCCTCCCTTGTGCGGAAGATTGTCATGACCCAAGGAGGAAATCACCAAGGTTTCACTTGTAGATTATTTCGCCCTCCCAAACGCGATCGAAATGTGTCTCCTAGGATAAATATATCGATTCAATCTGATCCTTAGGTAAACTTTTTCATGTACACGCCTCCACTCAATGCACAGCCAAATTTTCCCTACAACACTTTACTACTCAAATCACACTCAATTTATCTTGCAACGGGTTGTCTTTCAAACAACCACCGAAATATCTTTTGTACATATACCGAAGTGTTTTCGCGAAATGTCTCACCCGAGAAAAAGAAATTAAAACCTAAAAGGCTTAAAGGATAGGAATATTTCTTAGGAAATTGCATTCAAAACTTTGGTCCCAGTGAAGAATAAAAGAAGGGAGCGATGAGAGCGCTTTGAAAGTGACGGCATCCATTTCCACCTTCTAATCGTGTTATGGTAAGTACACACTCGTAGGCATTTGCATATGAAGTAAATATTTTTCTCGGTTCGGTGCGACTTCGGACACCCTTTCTATTTTCCTATTGGTTATATAAGTAGGAACGTTATGAAGGAGGAGACAAAACAGAGCCATATCAAAAGTTTTCCCTGGCTTGTTGTGATTCTTTTTCTGCATTTTCTCACAAAACATGGGGACACATTCAAAAATTTAAAAAATTATACCTGTTAATACTTTTCGGCAGAAACTGAAATTATTTATCATCGTGTGTTTTTCGCTTGTTCCGCGGAATTGGAGAAAACATTTTCTTTTGAGAAACCTCTACAATAGAGTACTCAACTAAACTTTCAAAATTTGCCCTGGAATTCGAATCAGAAAGATTTTATTGCGCTTTGTTGAGGGTGAACAAGCTTTCCTGTCCACTGAATCCGAGTTTACGAGGAACGTTCTTTTCATAGCGCGCCGAATTCAGGGCAAGGAATAAGTGTGTTATTTTCTTCGTCACCTTCAATGCGCAAGATAAACCATTCAAAATTTTGAACGCGAGTTGGGTAATTGATGCTTTAAGCACATCTCTCTTTTTATGAGTCACCGTTGTTTTTGGCTGAATTCAACCATGCGTAAGAAAGCCAGGTGAGTGCCATCATTTCTGAAAATGCAAATAATGAAATAAAAGTCACGGGCGCGAAAAAAACCAAACCAATGTTGTTCGTTATTCATATGTAACAAACTGCCATCGTACTTTAACGAGGCATTTACTAGGTTACTGAGTCTTAATATCAATTAAGGAAAATTATGACGGGATGTTCATCAATTATGAATTAATTTCACTTCCATTGTATCGAGACTAACAGTATTAAGTTTACTATAATAATTCGTGTGGTTTATTTATATTTTTCTAGGAACTATTAGGTATAGACTTTACACGCTGCTAACAGGACGCTAAAAAAGTCTCTTAAACCAATTTATCTTGTATGCACCTACTGGGGAAAATTTCAATTGTACTAGGCGAGACATGGTGGAACAACATCTTAAATAAAAAAACCGACAAATT